>PVHP010004720.1:0-70094 GCA_004024765.1 Zapus hudsonius | reverse complement strand
ATTGTTTGAGAGATTACAACCATTGAGATTGGGCCAGCTGGTCTGCATTAGAACAACAGGAAGAATGTGGACTTTTTGAAGGAAGGGGCCTGAGTGCTTTGATCCCCCCTGGATTAACAAGTTGGTAGCCCACCTGGTTCTGTGGAATGGAGATTGGCTAGAAAGAGAGGGTCATTGGATTTGCAACACAGTTTGTTTTTGAAAAATGGCCATCGGCATGTGAAGCAGGTGTGCAAGGTTGCCTGCATGGAGCCTGATGGAGCCATGAGGATGAACTGTGGGTTGCAATGGACCCAGTGAATTCCAGGACTGTGGATGGGTGCCAAGGCGAGCTGTCAGCACCGGATGACGTTTTCCCGGACTGTGAGTAGCCGAGCTGGAGGGGTGGAATTGAATCTCCAAGAGACTTGTGTTATTGGTTAAGAATCATTGAGCTTGGAGTTAGAGATTGATGGTGCCCTGTTTGTTTTAAATCTTGTATTGGTCAATCTGTTTTTTGCTGTGCCTCATGTTTTGCATTGTGAATGTTCTGTGCCATTATGGGTTTATTTTTGGTATTTTGGCTCAGTTGAAAGCTGTGGGGACTTAAGAGTTGAGCTGAATGCATTGTATTTACATCATGTATGATTATTAGTTTGTGGGGGCCAGGGGTGGACTGTCATGGTTTGATCCAGGTGTCCCCCACAAACAAATGAATGTGTTCTGATAGATTGATCCTCAGCTGATGGCAGTTTGGGTTTTACAACCTTGATGAAGCTGTGTTGTCAGGGGCAGGCTTATGGGGTTATAAGCCAGCTTCCCCTTGCCAGAATTTGGCACACCTTCCTGCCGCTGTTTGCAGTGCTGTGGCAGAGGTGATGTCCAGCCCTCTGCTCATGCCATCGTTTCCCCTGCCAGGATGGAGTCTCCCCTCGAGTCCGTAAGCCAAATAAACCCATTCTTCTACAAGCCACTTTTTTTTGGGTTCTTTCTGGGCAGCAACTAGAAAGCTGACCGCAACAGTCAGCCATCATCCCATGCCTTGTTGGTGGAATTGGGTTGTCCAAGGTTCTCTCTGCTTTCTGAAAACTACTTTCTACAGAATTTTTTTATCTTTGAAATTGGAGCATCTCTCTGACGGGCAGTGCATTTCCTGTGTGCACTGTCTTCTGGTGTTATTGCTTTGTCCTGCGTTTGCTTTCATTTGTAAACTACCCTGCTCCTTTCAATTTTTTAGTGACATCCATGTAATTGAGATGCCTTTTCCTGCTTAGCTTCCCATGACTTTTCTATTTGTGCCCTCATGTTTTGTGGTTTGCAGGTTATGACAACAGATCAAGCCTGCTAATTACTTCATAAGACAAACCTTACCTACTTATTCTGGTCCTATTAACGTTTCACAGTGTTTTAAAATCAACAAACACACTAAGGCTCAAATGTACTGAACACATATTTTATCTTTCATTAGTTTTCTTTATTGCTTTAAAATATTGTATTTTAATTAATTAATTAATTAATTAATTAATTAATTTTTGTGGCCAGGTCTCTCTCTAGCCCAGGCTGACCTGGAACTCACTCTGTAGCTCAGGCTGGCCTCAAACTCTGTTGGAGATCCTCCTACCTTCAGCCTCCCGAGTGCTGAGATTAAAGCTTGTCATCACCACGGTCGACCTCATTATATAAGAAATACTTTAAAAATTTTTTTGTGAGGTGGGAGAGAGAGGTTTGGGGGCGGAGAATGGCTTCTTGTCATTGTATACAGACTCCAGATTCATGCCTCCCTTTGTGCATCTGACTTTTTATGGGTACTGGGAATCAAACTTGGGCTGGCACTTTAACTCCTGAACCATCTCCCCAGTCCTAAAAATATTTTAAAGATCCATTCATTCATTCTTTCTTGTGTGTGCATCTATGTTTGTGTTTGTACACAGGATCATGTGTGTCAGAGTACATATGTGTTTGTGTTTGCATGTGTGCATGTATGCATGTGTGCATGCGTGTGTAGACCAGTGGACAACCTTGGGTCTAATTTCTTTCACATGGCATCTTTATTTTTTATTTTTATGTTCTGTGTGTGTGTGTGTGTGTGTGTGTGTGTGTGTGTTTTGATGCTCCATTTGCTCATCTGCAGTGGGGTCGTGGGACAGTCACCTAAGGTGGCCAGGACAGAATGTCCATGCCTCACTTGATCACTCATTTCCCTGGTCTTGTTTTGAGCTGCACTCTCTTCTACCCCTGGAGCTTGTGGGACTCCGACAATTCTGAGGTCTCTCGCCCTTGCAGAACTGTGAATATATATATATATATATATATATATGCATGTGGCCACACCTAGCTGTTTACATGGGATCTGGAGATTTGAACTCTAGCATTTCCAAGCTCCTGCAGGCAGGTCCTCATGCTTGCAGAAGAATCACACCTACCTGCTGAGCCTTCTCCCTTGCCCAGTCTGTTTTTGAAACAGGTTCTCTCATTGGCCTGGAGCTCGGTGATTATTCTTGAAAACCTGGCAAGTGAACCTGAGCTATCAGTCTTTAGCTGCCTGCCCAGCACTGAGTGTATACCACCATACCTGACTTGGCTTTTCCTTGTGGGTTCTGGGGTGAACTCAGGTACTTCTTCACCTGAACCATCTCCTCGACTCCAGTGGTTAAATTTTTTTATGGTAAATTTCATAGTTTTCTCTCTGTAAAACTTACGGTAAGATTCATCACTTCTCTGAGATCAGTCTCCTAAGTTTGAAAGAAGATGGTTTTGTCCTGGTTATGAACCTACTTTTATTTAGATTTGGTTGTCCATGACTTAGTAATCTCTCAGCCAAGCTGAAGGTAGGAGCTCTGAAGCTTAGGCTGGAGGTTTTGTTTTAACTGAGGGTTCAGGTGTTGATCATGTTCTTCATGGAGCTGTTAGCCTACAGGTCGGCAGTCGGCAGACTCATTGACTTTGGTATATTTCTACTGAGATTGACTTCCTTTATTGGGCTAAAAAGGCTCACCGAATTTCCCTTTATGTAGTAAATTGTTACTTAAGAGTCATGAACCTTCCCTTCTTGTTGCAATCTGTGCTTTATCTAAAATAGCTTTCCTCACTGCCTTATTAGCTGTTTCTGAAAATCAGTTGAAGTATTGATTTTGAGGAAAACAGACCAATAAAAAATATATCAACATAGCAAAATCTCTCTGAGTCATACAGAATAAGATACAAATAACAAGAAAGAAAAAAAAGTAACTGATTTACTTTAAATGCCAGATCTCTACACGAAAGGGAATCAGCTTGGATGGCACAAAAACTGAGACAGAAGGGGGTTAGATTTCAGTGAATGAGGACTGTAATGGCGCTGTGATTGCTTGGTTGAAATATCCTCCAGAGGCTCATGTGTTCTGAATACTTGGTGCCCTGCTGGTGGCAGTTAGGGAGGTGGAGCCTTGCTGGAGGAGGTGTGTTCCTGGGGTTAACCTTGAGGCTCATGAGTTCAATCTTCTGGCTGTTAGCTAGCCCGCTCTCTCTTGCTTTCCCTCCTTGCTGCTTCTGTGTGACAACGTGAGTCAGTTTCCTGCTGATGACATGCTTTCCCCTCCACGATGAGATTTCCTCCTAAATGAGCATGTCAGTCGTGTTCATCTGTGACCACCTTCCTGCCTCTGACACTGAATACCTCCTGCTCTTGAGAAAGTGTTTGATTCATGAGATGAGAAAAATGGAATGCTCTCTTCATTTAGTTATCATTCTAAAACTGACATTGAGACATTAGGTCCATGTTTTAAAGCGATCATGAAATCCTGCAGTTATGAATTTGTGTTTGTGTGTGTTATGTGTGTGGGTACGTGTGTGTGTGCATGTGTGTTGTATGTGTGTGTGCATGTGTGCGCTTGCATGCGTGCGCGTGTGTATATGTGTGTATGTGTGTGTGGGGGAGTAAGAGGTCCTCTCCTCCTAGCTCCCCAAGGTGTGGTCTCTCACTTGAGTCTAGAGTTCGCCAGCTCAGTTCATCTATCTCACTTGCCTGCCCCTAACATTCTAGTCTCTGCCCTTAGTACAATGGGGTTACAGGTAGCCTCTATGCCCACCTGGCATTCTTGTGGGTGTTGGACACCTGAACTCTGGCTCTCACACTTGCACAGCAAGTATTTACTGGCTGAGCTGTAAATAATTCACCAGCCCTGAATTATGAGTTTCCATAATGTATTTAATCTCTGAAGTTACTCCACTAGTTCCTTCATTGCCCATTTTTCAAAGAAACATTCACTTAGTGTTCATGACCTCGGAAGTACTTTAGTGAGCCCTGACATTGCCCTCATCAAAGATTCCCTTTCTTGACCTTCAAAGACTTTTCCTTTCAAACAAAGGTGTAGAGACAGTATTGTGATTTAATTATCTGTGGACACCATGAGGGTTTGTAGGATCATAGTGGACAAAGTCACATTTCCCAGGGAAAAATATGAAAACTATGTAAAGAAATGTGCTGTAATCTGTGGGTGGTGTTTTTGCCATTAATTCTAACACTTGAGAGGCAGAAGCAGGAGTATGGCTTCAAGTTTGAGGCCTTAGCCCACATAGTGAGTCTCAAAACAGCTATGGCTACATATTGAGGCCCTGTTTCAAGAAACAAACAAGAAATAATGAAAGGAAGGAGGGCCTGGGGAGCTGACTCAGTGGTCAAAGGAACTTGCTTGCAAAGCCTGCTGTCCTGGGTTCAATTGCCCACCATCCACGTAAAACCAGATGCAAGTGTGTGTGTGATGTTTGTTAGCAGTGACAAGAGACCCTGGTGCACACACAGAGCTTTGCAAGCAAGTGCCTCTAACTAGCAACTCTGGTGGAAATGTTACTTGCATTTTAGTCCGCTTTCCAATGCTGTGACAAAATATCTCATACTTAGAGGCAGCAAGACTCATTTTGCTTGTATTTTCGGAAGTTTCAGCTCAGTCAGTCGGCCCAGTTGCTTCTGGCCTGTGGTCAGAAAAGAGCTTGCAGCAGCTCCTCTCATGGCTGCCAGAAAGCAACGAGAGGAAGGCAGAGGTTCAAGCCCTGGAATCCCCTCAGCAGCAGTCCTCAGCAACCCAAGACCTCCACAGGGTTTCACCGCTTCCCAGCAGACAGCAGAACCCTGGGCTGGTGACCAAGCCTCCTGACGTGAACAAAAGGGGGCACGTTATGTCCAAGCTATAACAGCTTGGAGGTAATCTTGAATTAATGTAAAATCATTCAGAAAAAGATAGGAGTTAGACAATGATGAAGGGAAAGAGAGACTGCCTGGGGGGGATGGATGGATGTAGAGAGAGAAAGAGAGGGAGGAGGAAAGGAGAGAGAGAGAGCGAGAGAGAGAGTGAGAGAGAGAGAAAGAGAGAGAGAGAGAGAGAGAGAGAGAGAGAGAGAGAGAGAGAGAGAGAGAGAGAGAGAGAGATCCCCTGTTCTTAGAGATTTTAAGTTCTAAGTGGCGCCAAGGAGCCCAGATGTAATGGCGATTCTGGTCATGCTGATGTGTAATCAGATTGGCTAACCCACTAAAATCATAAACACACCACCAATATTTTAATCACATCATTAGATATATAAGGAGGTTCGCAGTGATTATTGCCAGTGTTCCTCTGATCCTTTGGAAGTGACTAAAGTTAATTAAGAGTAGTGGAACAGCATTACAGAAATCAGCTTTGCATGTGAATGGGATTGTTGATAGGATACTTTTTTGAATTCTGTCTTTTCAAGTTTTCTGTGAAACAGTTGGTAGAATAAGACAAGGAAGTTTTCAAGGCCTGAGAGATGATTCAGTTGACAAAAGGCTGGTCTCACCTGCGTGAGCGTCTGAGTTCAGATTCATAGCCAATCAGTGTTGGCTGTGGTGGCGGAGACAGGTGCATCCCTGGAGCTTTGCATCCAATTTGTCTCGGCTAATCAGTGAGCTCCTTTCCCATGAGAGACCTTCTTACAATGAGGTAATTGGCATATTTGAGGTTGACATCTGAGGTTGTTCTGAAACTCCACAGCACATGCATTTGTGAGCTCAAACACCAACCTGTGCACCCCCACACATGAGCATGCACACCCACATTCACACTGCTTACACACACACACACACACACACACACACACACACACACACACACACAATAAACACCCAATGTCTACTGGGTACACACTGATAAAGCCCACACACACGCAGCATGCACACTTACATTCACAATGCTCTCTCTCTCACACACAAACGTCCAATATTTACTTGGCATGCACTGATAAAGTATTTTTCAGTCTAAATAAATAGATATATAAAATGTACAGAAGCACCATGTAAAACTAGTATATAGGAAGTAATGGCAAAAGAACAAAACCAAAACTTATATATAGCAGATATTCATGAAATCCTGTCATTCTGATGAATTTCTCGTTGATTTCACTGAACATGTTCCTATATTAGAAAAGGGCATTTTCTAACTATGTAATTTTTTAATATATAGAGAAACCTAGATTTAAAATAGCATGATATGACACAAAAACATTTCAAAGATTCAGGGCTTAGATACTGTCTTGAATAAAAATAGAAGATAATAGAGTTAAGAAATTTTATATGAATTCATTTTGTTAGGAAAGTTTACTGCAGATCACTTGTTAATTTCACTATGAGAATATGTGGAGTTTTTTTTTTCAAGTACATTATTATAAACTCAATAGAGGCCTGATTGGAAAGAAAAAAAAAACAGTGATCATCGTTAAAAGTCCCCAAACTCTATTAGGTTTAGTGCATCATTCTGTTCTGTGCAGTTTCTGGAGGTTAGATTTGCCTGCCCCAAGGCTATCTTGGTGAATGGATAATTCAGAAAATCATATATTATTAAGATATGGCTCTCATTTTTGATGCATGAGTATACTGGGCTCTATTGAAATCCACCTTAGTCATTTCCATGAAATACATAGATCTCTAGAACTCTCGAAGAGAAGACACATATTTCACGTTAATGCTCTAGTAATAAATATGAATCTCAAGTCTTAGACACACACATTAATATGTTCTCATAATTTATGTTTTAAAGTCACCATTACATTGGGTCAGGAGGAGGAACCTTGAGTCATTCTTTTAAGTGTCCTAATTCCCTCTCGTATCCCTGGGGACACCTAACCCAGCTACTTCAGTGTTTTGCACATTTAGAAGGAAAGGCCAGGAACAGGTTTGCAGAAATCTTTTACCCTCTTGTCTACCTTAGAAGGAAGTCTACTGGGAAACACATGAGGTCTCCTTTTGACCTTGTAGACAGAAGTCACAGGATGGACATGACAGACTTTGCACACAGGTACCCTTGACCTATGGGAAAGTATTCTATCACTTTCTAGGGTCATACTCATAGCTGATAGGAATGATGGGTGATTTCCTGAAGTTTCTATGATATGAAATCCTTGAAGGGTTTCTCCCACTGTTTAGTCCTCATTGTCAGTACAATGCACACCAGACACTAGGTTGTTGTTCACTCTCTGACTCTCTCATGCCTTTTTAAAGAAAATTAAAATAAAGTATTTGAGCTAGGTGTATGTAATATAACCTAATAAAAGCTTGACAAATTACGAAGTGAATTGCATATTTTGATGGTAATTTAGACAGGATAATGAGAATAATTAATGGATTGTTAACACTACCAAAATCTTAAAACTGTTAAATTTAAAAGAATACTACGTTAGCCTAATACATAATACATGATTACTTTTAATGAATCAATGAGTGAAAGAAATGTATATTTCTTGTACAATTTAATGTTTTTGTAGTACTTAGTATTGAACTTGTGGCCTTGGGTATGCTAGGTAATTAGCACTGGATGACATTTCATTCAAGTGCTTTATAACTTTTCTTATTTAGTATCCAAGGATCTCAGTAGATCTTAAAAGTATGTAATTTTCTATACATATAAATGATCACTGCATTAGCATATAACATATGTTAAGTCAAATATTGTTCAAATATTATTCATGTATTCCAAGCTACACGAGGGAGGTAGTCTTTTATAGATCTATGAATAAGTTTTCCCTAACCAGGGCCATATGACCAGGAGCATAATAGTTAGTATATTCAGCTGTAGCACAGGGTAGGAAAGAGTGTACTTTACTAAAAAAATCACTATTTCTCTTTTCAGTGTGCATTACACTACATATGAAATGCACCGTAGCAAAGCACATTTGCTTACAGTGTGAAAAAAATAACCAAGACACATGAACAATCTTTCTGTTTTGAAATTTCTAACAGTCTCTCTATACCAATACGACACATTTTACAAGGCTTTTGCTTCACCTTCCTGTGAACACATAGCAGGAGGAGGCAGATCCACTCTGGTGGCCAAAGCCAGTTTAACGTTGAATATATATCGGCTAGTTGGGCAAATCTGTGAGGGGCAGCTCAGCCCCTGGAGGAAATGTCTTTTCTGAAGGAAACTAGAACAAAATTATAGTATCTAAAAATTTGTATGTTCACAATTATTATGACAATGAGAAAGTTAAACCTATGAACTATTTCTTTAAAAAACCCATTCTTAGGTCAACTAAAAATTACAATGCTGGAATGAGGATAGAGAAGAAAGATTTCTTTGTCACTAAGATAAGACTAAGTCCAAGAAGCAGAGAGTGCAAATGCAAACCTATCTTTGTTACAAAGTATTTCTATGAGGATCGGATTGTATGCCTGGGGGAGAATACAGGCAACCCTAATTTATCACTGTGGAAAGCAAAGAAGTATAATCCCATTGCCCCACAGTAAGGAAACATTGGAAGAGATACATTCAGTACCAGTACATGTGGCCTTTCACACCAGTGACCCACATCTCCAGGGCCATGAGTCCTGACTGAGTGATGCCATTACACTGCAAAAGTTACCACGGTTTGCTAGCAGAATATCAAATGGCAAATACTTTTTCTAAATAAGCTCTGAAAAAATCTTTCTGCTGTCCTGCGTTCTGACTTTAAAATCAATATAAAATTCAGGATCATCATTCTAACAGCTAAGCATTTCATTACCTTTCAATGGCTCCAAGTTGTGCCAGACAACGTGTCTTGGGTGACGAGTTTCTGCCTGGGAAGCGATGATATCACTTTCAGTAGCAGGTGGCATTTGTTATTTAGTTTGCTTTCTCATCAAATCTTTAACTTCACTACTATTTTTAGTAAAAGCATATGTTAGAGGTATAAATAATGCTTTTGGTTCCTGCTGTTTAAAAAAAATGACTCCAAGAAAGAACAATAATTATACTTTAAAAATCATTTATTTACACAAGCACACAATGTAGTATGTGTTTAAATTTTTTCAAATATTATGTATGTATTTATTTGAGACACACACATAGATATATAGATAGAGTGAGTGTGTGAGTATGTGCATGGCAGGGCCTCCTGCCACTGCAGATGAACTCCTCTTATCCCTCTCTCCTGGTCTCAAACCTTGATTCATGGCCTATACTCACTCTTACACCCCATTATTTACTTATACAAACACTAAAAATTAGAATCTGTATATGAGAGAGAACATGCAGTTTTTGTCTTTCTGGCTCTCGATATAATTGTTTTCAGTTTTATTTCCCTAAACAAAGTTCAAAATTTCAATATATATATATGTATATATATGCCCCATTTTTATTATCCATCAATGGACATCTAAGTTGCTTCAATTTCCTTGCTTTTGTGAATAGAGCAGCAGCAATGAATGCGGATGAGCAAGTATATCTGTTGTAGGATGAACAGTGTACAGCCTCAGGGGTGGTATAGCAAGGTCATATGGTAATGGTGTTTTTAGTGTGCTGAGAAGGCTTCACACTGGTTTCCAGAGTGGCTGCACCAGTTTATAATCCTACCGTGGTGAATCAGGGTTCTTTCCCTGCATCCTCACCAGCGTTTGTTGTCATTTATTTTCTTGATGATGGCCATTCTAACTGGGATGAGAGGGAGTCTCATGGTGGATTTAATCTGTAGCTCCCTGATAACTAGAGATGCTGAACTTATTTAATATGACTGTTGTCCAAGTGTGTTCCTTCTTTTGAGAACTTCATGTTCATTGCTTTATCCATTATTCATAGGAAGATTTGATTTTTTGTGATTACACAAGGTAGATATTGTAGGTTGGATGGTGATAATGCAAGGCAGATGGTGTAGGTGAGGTGGTGATCACACAACCAGATGGTGTAGGTTAGGTGGTGTTCACACAACCAGACGGTGTAGGTGAGGTGGTGATCACACAACCAGATGGTGTAGGTTAGGTGGTGATCACACAGCATATGATGTAGGTGAGGTGGTGATCACACAAGCAGATGGTGTAGGTTGGGTGGTGATCACACAACCAGAAGGTGTAGGTGAGGTGGTGTTCATACAACCAGATGGTGTAGGTGAGGTGGTGATCACACAAGCGATGGTGTAGGTTAGGTGGTGATCACACAACTAGATGGTGTAGGTGAGGTGGTGATCACACAAGCAGATGGCGTAGGTTAGTTTTTGCCACAGAATCACTGATGTAATCAAGTGACAACATGAACTCCAGGTGTCTGAGGTTGCTACAGGCCTCACACAGCATAATGTTTTATAGTAAATGACATTTTTTATAATTAGAAGTAGCACATTCTACAAAGATGATTAAAAGTATATAGAGAAACCAGTAGTAACCATTTATTATTAGAAAAATTGCATATCTTGTGCAATTATAACTTTTATATTTTTATATAGCTATCAGAATAGTAGGTTTGATTACACAGAGTTGTTCATTATATATGGTTTTCTGACATTTGAGGATGTTAGATGATGGTCGCATTCATCACCCTTACAGTCTTGTGGGATGTACTACTGTATCATTGCCTAAAATACGCTTATGTACAAGAAGCACACATACATACTACACACACACATATTCATATACACATACACATGCTTTGTCCTCTGACAGGATCCATGCTTGTATAGCAATGATTATATTGTCAGTATACAAAAGAAATAATTACTCAGAGACAGTAGCATCCTCTCAAGAGAATTTCATGACCAGTGCTATAGATTTTTCCCAAAAAATCATACTAAAATACATGATATAACATCACAACTGAAAATATTCAGCAATCCATAATGACATCATGATGAGAGGAAAAGAGAGAGGGGCATGGCAAGAGGTTTTAAGGAAAGCAAATCCATAAGGGAGAAAAAAATCCTTACCCTGTAGGCTCCACAGTACTAAACAAAAAGAGGAAAAGTCACAGGTGCGTGTTACATTCCATTCTCATGCCCTCATGGGTTGCGGCATACAAAAGTCATATTTCCACATCTCTCCTCATCTCTGGCATGTGGTACAGATTAGTCTGAGAGCTAGCTCATGTTTTTCTCATACTCCTAAAACCAGTGGTTATCCATGCCACATTCCCCTCATGGTAAAAATGAAGAGCAGGACAGAACAAGCCCAAATGGGCAGGGCAATCCAATCCTCTTTTCTGACCCTTTGATAGCCTATTGACCAAAGTAAGCCAGGGCTAATTTCAGATCTGAGAAACAAAAATGGAAAACTCACCCATGACTTAATTTATTACAGGTTAGCTAGATCTAGTCCAAGGAATCTGTAGAGGGTTATACATTGGGATATTCAGATTCAAATATTACCTTATGCATGATGCATTATTTCACAGAAAATATAATGTGGTTATTTAAAAAAATCTTGCAGTTACTATTTAAGTTAAATAATATAATGAAATTTACATAATTTCATTAAATAACACATAATTCTCTAATATAATAACCTATATGTCATTCTTGTTATTATGTAATAATCACATGACTTAGACACTAATCTTCCTTCCCCAAATGGTTAACTCTCACTTAAAATTAATTAAGGGTAAATAGCAGGTACATGTAGAATATAGAGAGAGCCTACTCCTTAAAGCACACACTAAATTGATGAAGGCACTTTTCTGCATTAACTAAGGAGCCATAAGATATGACAATGTGAAGTTTGAAACCCAGATTTTAAAAAAAATAAAGGGATAAAAAAATTGGGAAATAAAAATAGTTTATACAGTACATATAGTTTAATAATTTCTTAAGTTTATGTTCTTGTCGTGCTATGTAGAATACTATCCTTGTTCTTAGAAAATCCCTGTGCAAGTATTACTGTCTTCACCTTACTTGCACAGAAAATAAGAGGGAGAAATGTAAAACTTAAAACTATTTTTGGATTGTGAGTAGCATCACGTCATGTGTGATATAATTTCAATGCGTAATGCCTCCCACGCAGGTGGTATTACTCTCTAGCTTGACGCTGTTGAGGAATGGTGGAATATTCTCTAGGCATGACTGAAAGGGGTGGAGTTTAGTCCATTGAAAGAATATAGTGGATTCCAGCTACTTGCTGTTTCTTTTAGACCCAGCCATGAATTGGGCAGGCCTTTGCTGTCGTGCTGTTGTACATCGGTATATGTGTCATCACAAAACTGTGGCCAAAAATACACCTTTCATCTTTTCAAGATCATTTATCAAAATATTTATTAATATAACAGAAAAATGAATAACATGATGAGTAACTATTTTTTGTATTAAAATGACTCATGCCAATCAGTTTAATGTCAATGTTTTAATAACAGTAAAGCTGGTTTGAATAACCTAAGTGCCGAGTAAATGGTTGCCTTTTTGTTGAAGGTGATTTAGAAAATATTGACATTCAATAATCAATAATTTCACAAGACAGCAATAGAGTGTATGCTTGTAAACACACATATAAATAATTTATATCCTAAGACATAAGTATAAGTAGTATGTTAGGTCTAGAAACTTATAAGGATTTTTGTATAATCTTCTTAGCTGTTATTCTCAGGGGCTCTTCCAGAAGGTATAACAGCTTGTCTTGGATCTTTACTGTCAAAATGCAGGTGGACAGACCAGTACTATTAGTACCATTGTGTGGTATTGTGATTTTATTGCCATGACATAAATGATTCTGCATTGTTATGAAAGCGTCAGGATTGCTTACAGATTTTATGTGGTAATTCCTTGTATTAATATAAAGTGTCATACGTGTTATAATCTTTAATTCTAGGGCTGACACTGAGATTAAATACTGCATTAAGACAACCTTCTGGTTGGTCCAATCTGCTTTGGTGAAGTTGTTACAGATATGAGAAGTTCATTTGTAATTGGATCTAATTAGCACTCCATTTTTTGTTATTGATCCAACTATGGGTTTAAAATAACAAAACTGATCATTTTAAGCCAAAAAATGTTTACTCTCCCTTATAACTTTTGGGCTTATAGATCAATACATCACAAGGTATTGATTATATTGCTAATGAGGAAACGTGAAGTGGTTTTATTATTTTCAGTTTCCAAAAAAATTAAATACTTTATTCCTTCATCTACTCACTACCTCCCTTAACTTGGCACTATCTGCAAATTAAATATTTATTCTGCCTAGTTTCTCTCCCATGAAGTCAACGTGTTTAAGAGCTTGGCCCATCATCAGGGACTCCTGCTATATCTTACAGACCCCACTGAAGCACTGCTTGGCATTTTAAACCAGGCCAAAATCACATCTCTCTTTGTGCTTATATCTGTGCAATGAAAACTCATAAGAAATAAATTCTCACAAAGAAATACAAAGAGAAACAAGACACTATGCCAAATGCCTTCCTCATGTTGACTATACAGCTCAAATGAGGATTGTAGAAAAGTCCGTGGAACTAGGATCCCTTGCCACAAGGACTAATACAGAGAGCCCACGGAGGAGGATATCCAACTGATCAGGGATGGGGAGGGGGGGAAGTGGGGAATTCAGGATAATAACGCATTGTTTGCCCACTAAATAATGTAACTCATTATGGACAATAAATATATATTAAAAATAAAAAATAAAAAAAATAAAAAACCCAATAAATTATTAAAACGTGAAAAAAAAAAAGTCCGTGGACGGAGAATAAGAGAGATGAAGAGAATAAGACCTGTGCAGGGCACTGCTAACGTCATAGATCATAGGAGTCAATGAGAAGCCATCATGGGAAGGGTTTTAGGCCGAGCAGTGACTGAAAGGAGAAACTCCTGGGACTGATCTTGCAGGTGTTTTGGATGAGTTGGAGGACACGTTAGGTGATACAGGGAGAAGGTCTAAAGTGCCACAGCCCACCAGAGCCTGCTGGGGACTGGATGGTTCATTCCCAGCAATGGATGACTGCAAACCCAAGTGCATGTTTGTGTAATCCTTCTGGAGTGAAAGGATGCATGTGATCCCAGCACTTGGGTCATGTTTGGGGGGGTGTCAAGAGTGGGAGGCTATATTGAGCTACACAGTAAGACCCTGCCCCTCCCGGAAGACAGCCAAGGTCACCTGGGCCCCTGCCTCAGCAGGGCTCAGCTGCAGCCTCCCTGGGGAAGGACTCAATGGAAGTTCACATGGCTGTTGATGGAAGGGCCTGAGTGCTTTGATCAACTCAGTTCCATGCTAGAGAGAGAGAAAGAAAGAGAGAGAGAGAGAGGTTTCAATGTCATCTTACTGAAAATAAACATGTATTTTTCTCCAACCCAGCAGAAGGCTGGAGGGCCAGTGAGAATTTATTTTTTACATCTTTATTGTCAATAAGTAGATACATTGTATGAACAGATCTTGTGGTGGTACCCCCATTTCCCTCCTCTGTGTCCCCAACCTACTGCGGGCCCTCCTTGGTGGGCAAACTGGATCAGCCCATAGGGTAAGGGTATGAATTGCACGAGAGGTAGCCAGGTTTTTTTCTTTTTCTCCTTTGTGTGCTGCTGCTGAGATGGGCAATGACTCCTGCAAGCAAGTGAATGCCAGGATGACTGGGGCCATCTTTACTTTTGCACACACAGAGCTTTTCTTGGTGCAGCTGCAGGTGATGCGAAGCAGTGGGTGGGCATTTTACATAATCATCGATTGGGCAATGGGTGGCATAAGGGAAGACTGGAAAGTGATCTATAAAATATCCAACAATCAATCGGAACATAGACATTCGTATTTACTGATGTGAGGTGGGTGTTTGCCTATTGGGATTTAGGGACGCGAGTGCGTTGATGTGTCATTACAGCCCGTAATGAGGGTCTTCACATGGTTTATGTCAGCCGATGGATCATGACATCCTCTTTCATGTGCTAATATTTAAGCTTAAGAAATTTAGATTTCTCAAAGAGGAGATGCATGTTATTTGTTTAATATTTCCCTCCACAATGCTGAGAAAATTATCATCTTTATTCCGTGTGTGTGAACACCTCATAGCAACAGAACTTGTGAATGCTCTCCTTCAGGGAAGAGCCCTTCATGTAGGGCGGAGCCTTGGACTTTGTTAAATGAATTCAATATATTTCACAGGATGCTACTAATTGAGTTGGACTCTTTTGAAAAAGTCCTTACAATAAGGCATTGTTTTAAGTGAATATGCTATTTTTAATGTGGAATACATGAACATTATTTTCTGATTTTTTTCAAATAGAACTATATAAAAATTCAGGGATTTTGGTGTGTGACCTACTGCAAAGGGAATTTCATATGACTTCCTACACTATCTGATGTGTCAGAAGTCTGTTCTCAGCAATCTTATTTTAAAACTGGTGTCATCATATCTCATGACATCTCATCTGAGCCATTTCAAAGGAAATATATACAAGAGTGTAAGTATTGGATGTCTGTTACACTTATGATGTGCCATCAACTGATATATGCATTAAATGAATTGTTTTTTATTAAGATAATTCATATATTCAGATGGAAAATCTTGTCTTAATGATAACCCTGCTCTATTTTCATGTAATTATAGCTCTGACAGAGATTACACAGGTGTAGAATTCTTAGAAGATATTAACTCAAATTTCTGCATGAGCCACTTAAATTTCATTTTTCAAGTATAACCGTGATCTTCATAGTTGTTGAGAACACAAATTAATGTATAATCAATTGAAATCATATATATATTTAATATCAGAGATAGTATTCTGTACTTTGTCATGGTGAATTTACTCTCATGTCCCCTTCCTAATACATATTTCTTTAAAGCTGGATCGAGCTCTTACATTATTTATTTGTCTGTTCAGGAACAGGGTCTCACTATTCAGTGTAGACTTGCCTGAAACTCACTATACAGCCCAGGCTGGGCTTAAATATGTTGATTCTTCGTGCTTCAGCCGCAATGATCAGAAATGGCCATGCATGCCAGAAACAATCCCAATACTTGGAAGGTCAAGGTGGAAAGATAATGAGTTTAAGGCCAATCTGGGCCACGTGGTGAGAGAGATTATCTACAGATATGAACAGACAACAACAACAAAAAGATAAAAGAGGGAGGAAGGTGGCTACTAGAGAAACCCAGTACTTTCCTACACATCTTTAACCAAAGGAAGACAAAGGAATGAATGAATCCCACAACTTCTTTCAGAGAGAAGGGAACAAACACTACCAGGCTCTGAGAAACCAGTTTTATCTTTACCCAAGCAAAGGAAGGGCATACACACAAAAACAAACAAACACATAACACTACAGACCATTTATCTTGATGAAAGTAAATGAAAGTCCTCAGAAGAATAGAACCAAATACATGCACCACCACCTCTGGTTACTGCTTACTTTTTCATTTTGTGTCTGTTCATTGTTTTTCGGATGGGAATCTCATTTTATTTGTTGCCCTTCTGAATACCCTGCCCTATAAACCGTAATCTCAAGTATTATAATATATTCTAAACTGAAGTTGTTTCCTCAGTGTGAGACTCTTGTTAGGGAGGCTCAAGAGTGTATAGGATGCATCAATGACTTTATCAAACTTTCACTGTTCAGCTTTAGCGACAGAACTATTTTGTCTTGTCTCTATTCATATCTTGGATATTTTTGTAGAGGTGATAGTAGATGTTGTCCTGAAATATGTCCTTGATATGGGAATTATTCTTTGTTAGTGGCTGAGTTGCTTAAAATAACGGAGTAGAATATTTAATTGTATGTCTCCCATACTTACAGTTTTTAACTTACGTCTCCTAATGATACCTCAAATGCATTGAGATGTTTCAAAGCAGAAGGAAAGGTTTGGGGATATGACTGCGATATCATATATTTTATGACTTTTTTCTTTTTAGTTTGTATTATAACAAATATCACAATTTGGGCAGCTTCTAAAGAATAGAGCTTTATTTCTCCCAGCTGTGAAATCTGAGAAATACTAGATGAAGTAGTAATAGGTTTTGTATCTGAAAAGAGCTTACTTCTTTGTTCTCAAGCAGGGCTCAAGGTTATTATTCCGCGGGTTCCATGATCTGAACTCCAATCCCCTCCTTCAAGCTCTGCCCCCTAAACCTGATAAAGCTGCCAGGACTAATACCACCTGCCTGGTGATTTGTTTAATCCCATGGATGAGGAGAGTGCACATATTCTTACAATGGCTATAGATAATAAACTAGATGAATATTTTGTAATCTCAAGTGTGACGATATTTGGGGAGACTGTTTTTTGAATAACGAGATAAAATGTGTTATTTCTAACACTTGATTGGACAAAGGAACTTGAGCAATGTAAGAAAAGGAAATAATAAAGAAAAAAAATAGATAGGAATCAAACTAATGTGTCCATGTGTGAGCTGCCAAGTTACCAAACAGACAAGCTGTCAGCTGCCCACAACCAAACAAAACACATTGAATATTTTCACATGCAGAAGGAGCCTGAGTTCTCGAAACAAAGCCCTCTCAAAATATTCATAGGGTTCTAGTCTTTATGATGAAATTCATATTCCTATCATAAGTTCACTAATTAACCTTGGAAATTTCTCATAAAGAGATACACACATGTATGTATGTAATGCGGTCAGCAGCAGAAGACATAATTATTTTTATTTATTTTAAATCCTTTATGAAAATAAGGTTTTTTCCTCTCTTTTAATGTCCAAAACGACTAAGTTGAGAATAAGGGGATTATAGTTGGCTCTATGTAAACTGAATATTAGTTTTGAATAATAGAGCTGCCAGGAACACTGTTGGCAGGAAATGTGTGGTGTTATGGCGACAGGTGTTCAAACAGAGATGGAATGATTACTTGGCTAGAATGATGTCATGAAAATATCAAATGAATGAACTATTGGCTTAGAATGTATCTGAAGACTCTTCTAAACCCTAAATTACTTTGTGTTTTTCTCCTTATATCTTCTCCCCAAAGTTTCAATCAGATGTGGAATATTTCTATGTTGTATATCTGTTGGGAAAAAATAACATTTTATTTTTCTTCATAAAACTTTTTGCAATCACACATAAAGTAATATATTTATTTCATGTATATGTACTGGCTTTCATTTTCATAGGTTTTTAGTCTCTTACTGACATGTCGTTTCTACCAATGAGAATGACAGTTTGCAAAGTGATTATGTTTGCAATGTACATTGTGTATGTACTTTTACTTAAATAATGATAAAGGTATATATTTTTTCTCAACCAATATGCCTTTCTTTCACTTTTTGCCTGACACTAACCTTTGTATGTGTGTCATGTAACTTTTATAAAGATGCATTTTACATCGGAAGTTTGATGTGCAATATCAAACTGATTACTCTGTACAGTAATAGAAGGAACCAGTGGACTGACCCAATCAGAGGTAGAGCCCCACCTTTACGACTGCACACTTTAAAAACAAATACAAGTAAACAGACAGTTAATTTCTGTCTTTTTGAAACATCCGGAAACATAGTAGCTGTTAAGTCCAACTCTTTTCTTGGTAGAAATCCCGAGTTTATTTTCATCATAGAATACTCCTTTCACTAAGATTTGCCTGAAAATTATGACACTTCTTTCAATATGAAAACTTGAGATTCTCCAATCAATAATTTTAGTAACTTTTCATTAGCTTAAACACTGAAGCCAACATGGTATTTGAACCAACTGCTTCTGGTGATTATTTTATTTATTCTGTATTTATTTATTTGTGTATGATTGAGAACTGGGCCCAGTCTTCACTCATCCGATGCAAGTTCACCCGTTTTAACTTTCCTCTTCTTAATGGTTCTTTTTTCTCTTTTCTTTATTTCCATCCTTTACTGTTTTCTTTTCCACTTACCCTTCCTTCTTTCCTTCCTTCTTTTGTTTTTCCCTACCTTTTCTTCTTTCCTTCCTTCCCTCCTTCCCTCCTTCCTTCTTTGTTTCTCCCCTCCCCTCCCTTTGTCCGTCCTTTCTTTTCTCACAACTGTTTTCTGAATGCTCTATCCTCAGCTGATGGCAGTTCGGGAATTAGAACCTCGCTGGAGCTGTGTTGTTGGGGGTGGGCTTACGGGGGTTATAAGCCAGCTTCCCCTTGCTAGGATTTGGCACACCTTCCTGCTGCTTTTTGCAGTGGTGTGGTGGAGGTGATGTCCACCCCTCTGCTCATGCCATCATTTTCCCTGCCATCATGGAGCTTCCCCTCGAGTCTGTGAGCCAAAATAAACCCATTCCTCTTATCAGTAGCTTTTTGTTGGTTTCTTAGTTGAAGCAAGGAGAAAGCTGACCAGATAAAGCTGACTGTAACACTCCCTCCCTCCGTCCTTCCTTCTTCTCTCCCTTCCTCACTCCATCCTCCCTCCTTCCTTCCCATCTTATTTTCTCCCCATTTTTCCTATTGTTTGTTTTAAGATGAATCAATAGCAATTGTTTAATGTGAATGTTTTCAACATGTGAAATAGGGATGTGCCAAGCTTCTCCCAGCATCTGTTAAGGTCTGAAAAGTAGACAATTGTCTCAGTTAAACCAAAGTAAACCTAACATATTTTCAACAAATTCCTACATTAGGGCAATGGTATTTTGTATGTCTATAAAACAAAACAATTGTGTGAAAAATAAAAACTCAGATCATCAGTCAGAATTTTATGAAACTATTATTTTTAACCATTAAAAATTGTGGAATGTTTTACCAAAACTTAATTTAAGAAATGCTTATCAATGTCACTTGAGTCAATATTTTTTTAGAACATAGAAAATTGAAAGTGAAAAACACTTATGTATAAAATAATATTTATTCATATTTATTAGATGTTTTTGGTTCACTCAGGAAGTTATTAGATAATTTGGAAATAAGCAGTAGTGTTAGAACACCCTGTGTTTTTTTTTTTTTTTGCTGTGTTTGCATTTTCAGAGTCTCATGTATCCAACTCACTATGTAATTATGGAATTACAGGCATGATCCTCCAAGCCTTTGTCATTCTATTTTGAGTATTGTTTCCACCTTAGAGAGCAACTTTGATGGTTTACTTGTCTTCTTGTCATGATTTGAACTCATGAGGTTCAGCGGATAACTGATTCTGTTTACAGAAAAAAAAACAGGCTAGATTAAACAAGTGATTAAACATCATGTAGTTTTTTTGTAGAAGAGTTTATCAAGTTACACAGGTAAGATGGTTTTTCTTGGTCTATCTTATATATAAAATTACAGCTAAAAAATCCTAGCTGTATTTTACATATTAAGAAAATATCGTTAAATTGAGTTAAAGCATTGTTTTGGGAAAAATGGATTAGAGCCACCCTAGTAGGACATGAAGATAAAAGCAAGGAAGAGAACCGTGTTTCTTTAATCGAGGGGAAATAAGAACACACAAAGACTCTAGACTGAGCAGGAGTCTCTGGTGTGATCAGGGTGTTTCCTTCCCTCCCAGGTTGATCTCAGTTTTCCTGTACCTCACGCTCATCTTCTCTGTGTCCTTCCTTCACCAAATCCTCTTCATACAAACACGTCAGTCATATTCCACCATGTGCACTTCAGTTACCTTACTGAAAATTCATCACTTCTTCAAAGACCCTTCCCCAAATATAAAAGTACTGAGTGAAAGATGGTTGTATGTTGTAGTTCTGTGGATTCCTTGGGGAGTCATTGTACACTAACACCCCGGTTCATCCAGGTGCCTGGGTGGACAGAATCTTGGGACAGCGGTGAGTCGATGAGAGGAAGAACTCTCAGGAAACACTTGCAGCAAAGAGCTCATTTATTATTTCAGGGAGGGTGTTTTTATTTAGGAGGGAAAAGGAGGGGCAGGGGCATAGCGGCAAGGGGATTGGCAGGGGAAGGGTAGTCTGTGCATGTTTCATGAAGGGATTGGCAGGGGCCAGTAACCTGTTGATGCCTGGTTTGCAAAGATATGTTGGGGGGACTCTCTCAGCCCCAAGTGGCAGGAATTACATGTCTTTGGGCATGTAACCATGGCAGTAGCTGTAGAGGAGCTGAGACCTTTAAACTTTTATTGCCCAGGTTTGTTATTACAGCTGGCATATGTGAGCTTTAGTAAACTCAGGCATTAAAGTGTCTGGGCTTATCAGAGTTTGTTGAGGACTGCCAGGGGGCTGGAGTGTTTAGAGTAAAAGAGAGGAGACAAGGCTGAACTCCTGCAGGTCTCAATCTCAGATAAGGATGTGATTATTATCGGGGGTTTCAGGCCAGCTTCAACTTTCCTTTAACCCTATGTTATCCATGCCTCTCAGCAGGGTCCCACAGTATGTGACCATGTGTGCTTGAGGTGCAAGTTCCTCAAAGTTCCTCTGAGTCACAATGTGTCAGAATGTGTGTTTTTGAAACGCCGATAAAACTGTACTCTTGGTCACAGATGCTTGTGTCCACACGTGAGTGCTTGAGGTGCAAACTCAGATAGTGAGTCACTTTTCAGGAATTCCCTTAAGTGTCTATGAAAATATCTTTAAGATATTCTGAAAAATGTATTTAATGTTTCTCTTAGAGCTAGCTGTATAAAGTAGGGATTTTGTAAATCCTAGAAATAACAGCTGGCGATGAACAAAATCAGCATGAATGGCTGTAAATTGATGTATGAAACAAATTTCAGAGAGATTTGAAATTTTAAACTTCCACAGACTCATTAATCTGCTCATACAGTGTAAGAAACTTCATTGTGAATCAAAGGAAGCACACTGTTTTCTTATTATAGCTCTTCTTTTCTTTGTACAGGAATTCACTGCAGCTGAGTGTCACTGCCTACCGCCCGCGGGGGCAATGATAAAAACACACACACACACAAACACACATACACCACGTATGGGTGGAAGAATGCACATTCTCTCTTTATTGCTCTCTTTCAGATCTCATACCCCATACCTGTTACCTCATTCCTCATTGCTCATATCTCATTGCTCATATATCTCTTCTTTGCTAACCTACTGAAGATATGCTACAGAATATATATAGAGAGCTCCTTGCCAATCAGGGAGCTATTTATTGGTCTATGACAAGAACCTGTGGGCATGATGTGCAAATAGCCTAATCAGGACTCCCTCCTGAAACTCATTAAGCTGTCAGGTGCCGACCAAGACGAAGCTAGGGTGTGCCTCCAAAGGCCCCCAAAGGCTTTTGCCCCTGACAGCTCAGGAATCTTGTCACATGCCTATCAAGCCAGCATAAAGGGGGATATTCCTTTGTGATATTCCCACCGAAGGAATATCCCCCTTATGATGATATTGTTAATTCAAGTTGGATAGGAAGTTCAAGTTCTTAAAGATTTCATTAGTGCTGATTCATTGTCCAAAGTGACGCATTTCAGAAAGAGAAGTTCCTTAAAGTACCTATATGTTCTGACGTATTTCTCTTCTATTACCTTTTCCTGTCCATCTACACTCACCAGACCCCATCATGCCAGTGGACATTCTTATAATCATTCTTTTTAGTGCCTTGACCTGGTTTTCACTTTCACCATCATAGGTCTCCATCTCTATTTCGATGGAACTGTTAACACAAGGAGGAGCCTTGATTTTTCATGATCATTAAGTTTCTACCTTGGGACGGTCAGTTGGATTCTTTAAATCACCTATATTTTATGACTTTTGAGGCCATGTTCTGAAAGCTGTTTTCCAAGGCCAGTTTGGGTAAACAAATACATCACTGAGGTATGAAGAGACAGAGCAAGCCCAATGCTTTCAAACCCAGCTCAGCACTAACCCCTGATGAAGGGATGAGGCTCTCTTTCCTATAGCTGAGAAACTTTATTTTAGATGGATGGCTGCCGATTGGTCCACCCACTGACTCAGGCTTAGGGCTCACAGTATCTGCATCTATCCTTAGGTGATGGGCTCAGCTGTAGCCTTCATGACAAAACAACAGATCAACAGTCCAGGGCCCTTCATGGCCTGAACAAAGCCTGTCTCTGCTTCCTGAACTTCACAGTGTGTTGGCTGCATCCAGCCCTCCCCCTTTCAGGATGCCTCCTTAGCTGTCCCCCTGAGGTCTGTGTCAGAAATGTCCCCATACTCCCTGATCCCTGAGCTTTCCTTGTGGTTGGGCCCCAGGATTAGCTCAGTATTAAACAATAGGCTTCCTCTTAAAATAGCACCAGACAGTCCTATAAGACCTGGGTATAGTGTTGTGTGTGTGTGGGGGGGGGGTGTATAAAGTGAATGAACTCACCCTTTAGACAAGGATTGGAAAAATGACCTTGAGCTGCCTCCAAACTGTCTCCATTTGGAAGGATTCCTTTGAGGGACTTTCTGTTGGTTTCCTGCATGTAATTCACTCCATACAAAGAAGTACAGTCCTGATTGGGCAGTGTACATGTCTGGGGGGTTAGTGAGCGGCAATGCAGGGAATATCCAGCGGTACAATCCGTGCCATGCAAATCAAGGCTATACAAAGAAGGTCAGTCCCAGTCAAAGAGTTGGGGGCAACAGAGTGAGGGGCTGCCTCTGCCTCGCTTAGCTAGTAGGTTGGGATTTTTGAGGCAAGCTTGCTATGTGGTCTGTCTCCATTTTCTGGTTTCTTATTAATGACCTTTCTTCCACCTGCTGACAGAGCAACAAACCCAATCTTGGGAAATTGATTGGAGTTCTCCTCTTCTTATCAGTGCTTCAAGCTGAGCGGAAGTGACAGGCTTGCCTTACCTGGAGTTTATTACTCTGGCAAGTGTTTTGTGGGGTGCCACAAAAGAGACCCATGTTTAGGAGTGTTTTTGGTAGAAACTTCCTGCTCCCTGGACCAGGAGGCTTAAGGCCACTGGGACTTCCCCTGGCGGAGGTGCAAAACCTCATGGAAGCTTCTGGAGATGGAACTGTTACACCCTAGATAACACCAACTTGACAGGCAGGTTAAAAATTCAGGGATCAAATGCAGACAGCACACAGATGGCCACAAGTCATCCCAGCAAGGGAGGCAATCAGGGTAGCCATGACTGAACATTTTTCTGAGCCCGCCTTTGGTTCTTTGCTCCCCAAAATTATTGGCGTCTTTACTGGTATTTAGGAGGCTTTGCTTGTCCAGATTTGTTTATACAAGGCAGCATTCTTTGCTTTGCATGGTACAGCTTCTAACAAATGAGGAGCGTTTTACATTCAAACTATGCTGTCTAAAATGAAGTAAAGGTAGAAATATCATTAAATGAGTTCTACTGACCCATGAGAAACTTCAGGTCACTAACCTGTGTGTCATTGGATTCCTGGAAATAGAGATGGAAGGAAACGGATAGAACTCCTTTTCAAATTTGTTAACAAACTGCAAACCAATGCTACCACGAAGCTCAGAAATCCCTTCAGATGAGAAAAAGCAAAGATGGGTGTGTGCATACAATGTATGTCAATAATTGAACTTTAAATTGAAACTGTACAGTATATAAAACATTTTGAAATACTTTATTTGTACCCTTTACATAAACAGTAAAATACTCATCAGTTATATAAAAGCTATTTTTTATGAAAAATCAAAGGGTGAAGTTTCTATACCATTTGAATCTAAAGCAAGTTATTTCATGTAGCACTGACTTTGGTCAGCTGGGCTAGAGCCTGACCTCCTTTGTTTCTTGTGCATTCAGCCAGCTATCCTGAACCGGAATTCACCCAAAAACATGGGAACAAAAGAACTGGTCTTTTGAAAGCTGCTATTATTTCCAGATTTTCAACATTCTATCACCTAAGTGTATAGTAACTTAGATGGGTGAAAACCCTCCACTGGCAAAGGAAAAATCAAAGAAAAAGAAATGAACAGAATATTCCCGCTGTTCTTGCGGTAAAGATTAAAGTGTGACACAGCCAGGGTAATGACATGTGAGAATAAAATGTGTAAAGGTTTAATATTGAATATATCATAACTCAAAATATGGTGACCTATGCTAGGTGCACTTATACAAAGTATATGAATTATATGTTTTCAGAGAAAAGTAATTACCCCCATTCACACCCTCATTTGCTGTTACAGATTTCCAGAGTTTTAAAAAAGGTGTTGCTTCAAGGGCTAGAGATTTCTTTATGTCTTAGAACATACATATATAAAAACTTCGTAACGTAAATGCTTTATACAAGCAGTCACTTTAGATGGATGTTTTTACGATTAAAACCCACTGTGCTAAATGGCCTGTGTTATGCTACTGCAGCTAAAGTATTTTCCCTCTCATTAGAATTTTTAAAGTATGCTTACTTATTGATATCCATTGAAAGGTTTTGCTAGGTAGTATCCTGTTATATTAATCAGAAGTACCGGCATGAATGTGTGTTGCCAATATTTTATGCTTTCCATATTAAATATATATTTCTTCCATATCTAGTGTTAATGTATTTTAAATTTCTAGCTAATGAGAAATCTCAGTTTGCATTTTTCCTTGACTGTACTACGGCTTCACCATTTCCCAGAGTAACTGTGAGTCTTCCTTAATGAAGTTCATTCTCATCTTTTTCCACGGAGTTATAAGTTGCCGTTCATTAGCATTGAGTAATTTGTCGACCGGAGGTATTAAGCCACTGTGTGTTTCATGAGTTTAAAATATCCTTTCAGTTTTTTTCATTTTTTGAAAAAAAACAGGAGTCCTTATAAAACAGGAGTGTATAATTCTTTCTGTCAATCCTCTCTTTTTAAAAAATATTTTTATTGGGGCTGGAGAGATGGCTCAGTGGTTAAGGCACTTGCCTCCAGTGCCTAAGGTCCAGGGTTCAATTCCCCTGTACCTACATATGCCAGACCCACAAGGTGGTGACCCTGGTGCTCCCCCACCTCTCTGTATTTCTCTGCTTGAAAATGAATAAATAAAATATTAAAAAATATTTTTATTTATTTGTAAGGAGGGGGGATGGGCACACAAGGGGCCAGTAGCCTCTGTAAACAAACTCCAGATGCACACACCACTTAGTGCATCTGTCTTTACTGTGGGTAGTGGGGAATCGAGCCCAGGGGAGGAGGAGTTACAGGCAAGTACCTTAACCACTGAGCCAATCTCCCTAGCCAGTATGTTCTCATTTTAATTTTGTTGTTTAAGACTTTCATCCAGTTATCAAACCACTAACACTAGGGCTGGGGAGATGGCTCAGCAGTTAAAGGTGTTTTCTTGCAAGCCCGGCAGCCTGGGTTCCATTCCCTAGTTCCCACATAAAGCCAGATGCACAAAGAGGTGTATCTACCTGGAGTTCATTTGCAGTGGCTGGAGGTCCTGGCGTGCACATTCTCTCTGTCTCTCTTCTTGAAAATAAATAAAAATATTAAAAAATATTAAGACACATTTCCACTAAATATGCAAACTATAGGGTTGCCTGCATGGACACAGATGAGGATTATTTACCAGAGGATTTGGGTCCTACCAGCGGCTCTACCACTGCAGAAACTGTCCTTTCTTTCCCACACCATTGACTGCATTAACTCCTCGGGGAGGGATGGCGGGTCATGCCCTCCTCGATGGAATGGTGATGAATCCAAGAGTGTGTGGCTCGTGGTCACCGTAAGGCTCTGAATGCAGTGGTCATGTCCTCTCTGGAAACAGCACTCGGCAGCTCTTCAATTTCTTCCAGCCTCTCTTCTTCGTTGCTCCTGGAGTACCTAGCACTCAGCACTTTCACAAGTGTCCAGGGGCTAAGTCGCCACCACTGTCTACAACAAGAAGAAGCACCTGTTCTGAGCCTGGCTTACCTCACTTAGCATAATCTTTTCCAGACCCATCAGATTTCCTGAACATCTTGTAGTTTTATCTTTCTTTTCTGTGGAATAGAACACCATTGTGTATATGCGCCTCACCCGGTCCATTCATCAGTTGATGGACGTCTAGGTTGATTCTGTTTCCCAGCTGTTGTGAATGGAGTCGAATAAACATAGATGAGTAAGCATCTCTGTTGTAGTGTCCAGTCCTCAGGACATACGCCCAGGAGTGGACAAGCCGGATCATACGGTGGTTCTATTTGCAACTTTTTGAGAGACTCCTACACTCATTTCTATAGTGGCTGCACCAGTTTGCACTTTGTATAATAGTGAATAAATGTTCCTCTTTCTCCACACCCTGGCCAGCGTTTGCTGGTTTTTCTTTTCTTTTCTTTTCTTTTCTTTTCTTTTCTTTTCTTTTCTTTTCTTTTCTTTTCTTTTCTTTTCTTTTCTTTTCTTTTCTTTTCTTTTCTTTTCTTTTCTTTTCTCTTCTTTTCTTTTCTTTTTTTCCTTTTTGAGGCCAGCCATTCTGACTGGAGTAAAATGGAATCTCAAAGCAGTTGTAATTTGCATTTTCCTATTGGTTAAGGACATTGAACACAAATATTTATTAAACATTTCTATTTCTTATTTTTACAACTCTCTGTTCGGTTCCATAGCTACTTTTTCATTGAGCTGTTCATTTCCTTGATCTTAGTTTTTTGAGTTCTTTGTATCTTCTATATTTTAGATATTAATCCTCTACTGGTTATGTACCTGACAAAGGATTTTCTTCCACTTTGTAGGTTGCCTCTAAACTTGGCTTTTAGTTTCCTTTGCTTACAATAGCCTTTCAGTTTTACGGGGTCCCCCTTGTTGATTGCATGGGGAGTCCTGCCCTGAAAGGTTTTTGTTAATATCATGATTATTTTATTTCTATTAAGTACCATTGTAGCAGTCAGGGTTGTCTGGAGGCACAGAGCAGACAGAATGCATATATATCATAAAGGGCCTTTATTGGATTAGTTTACAGGACACAGGTGGGTCTGGATGACCACAGCTGTCTGTCTGCAGGCTGGAAAGTCAGAGAACAGCTGCTCAGTCCACGAGGCTGGAGGTTCCAACCTGGCACCGAAGCCTCATCTACATTGGAGGCCCATGAAGCTGGCCTCGAGCGTCTAGGACAGCAGCAGGTGGACGCACATCAGTGTGGCCTTGTGTTCCCTCTCTGGGGGTGGGGCTTCCTCTCTCCAGAAGTCTTTTCTGGAAACAGCTCACAACCACTCGCAAGAAGTGTATCTGTTATTTGATCCCTACTCTGATCAAGTTGATATTATTTAACTGTCACACAGGTCGAGATATTCCTTACATATTTAAATAAATAAATGCATTGATTTAAAAAAGAATACGTAAGCCTGTTACCATGTTACATAGGGACAGTCCTTCAGGGTACAAGGTCTTAGGTCCAGAAATGAATTCCTGTCCTTTCTACACAGAGCCAGGTGCCTATATCAAGGCAGACTAGATATGTCAGCTGTATTTTGAGGCTTTTCCTGACTGTACTGTGCACTTGCTCTTTTCCTCCTCATTCTGATGAAAAGGCTGCATTCCAGTCAAGCTGAGCTTGTCAGTAGTGGTCTGGAAATCACACCATCAATCCCACCTTCCTTCTCTTCTCTATGTCTATATTTTATCTTCTTTTTTACCTCCCATCTGTAGTTCGTTCCCCTGAGGCATATTTTTCAATAAAGTCAAAAAGAGAGGTATTGATTGTGTCTGACAAGTGTCCAAGTCTTTTCTATCGAAAGCTGAGAGAAAACCTTAACCTGAGGATTCCTGGTGATGCACTGTGGTGACATTCCTCAGAAAGTCTCATTTTTTTTTTTCACCACTTAACTCCTTTAGCTATTTGTCAAGTTATATTTCCAGGATGCTTTCTCATTTTCCAAGATTAATTTTAATTATGGTTCTATCAGGGGACATACATTTTCCTGACCGTCAGTGAGGAATCACATCCTTCTTGAAGATGATCTGTCCGAAGGGAGAAAGAATAGTGAAGAGGTCCTATTGTAAACTTAGCAAAGATTTTAAAAAGTAATTAATATTCATATTCTGCTTATAAAAAGAAATGGACAATATTATAGGGACCCTTGCTAGAGTCCTAAATTCCTTTCAGACTACAGAATAAAAAATAACCTTTGGTTATGCCCATGGGGGGGGGAGAAGCTCTTCCCAGGACACTTAAATTCACAAACCCATTTCAGAGTTGTCCTGTGTCTTAATAGAAATTAGGCTACATTTTTTTAAACCCAAAGGAAAGAAAATTAAGACATGGAAATTGGTAAAGTAAAACCTTTTATTTTTTCCAATGCAGCCAAAGTGAGGGGGTTTCTAATTTGTTCCCCACCTTGCCTGTATCAGTCTGTCTTAATTATAGAAAGCAGGACACAAAGGCTGTAATATATGTAAATTTAACTGGGAGATAGATTAATTCTTAATTCATCCTGACCTGGCCACCAGTTTGTCTCTGGGCAGAGGACAATTAAGTCTTAAAGATTAACGATTTTGATAGAAAAAAGAATCAGATTTTGTGGGTCTGGAAGCATTTCTTGTCAGTAACTCTATTCCTTTGATGCAAGCATTTTACATCTTTTTTTTTTTTTGAGGTCAGATTAAGCTCCAGATTCCTCTATTTCTGTCAAACACCCTCATTTTGCGAATTTAAAGAGGTGAGAGTCTGATAGTGAAAAGGAAGAGAACACGGTCTTTCTTCATAGATTATCTCCTTTTTACCTAGTGCCATAGTTAGAGAGTCAGTATATACATCTACATTTTCTTATCAAATATGAATTTCTTTTATCCATAAACTTAAATTAGTATTATGCTCAGACATTCCTACAAATAAATTCAGCATTTTCCCATGAAAATTATTTTATTTTTAAATTACAGCTATACCCCCATGGAAGAGAGCATAATTAATAGATGCTCATGTATATAAAGTAATATATTAATATATGTATTCCTTCTTAATTTTTCTAGCTCATTCATGCCTGGCAAGCATTCTGCTATGGAGGTTTCTTCTTCCTTTTTTTCAAAGAAACTTTTTATCTTGAGACATGTTCTTACTAAGATGCTGGCCATGAACTTGTGATTGTCCTCTGTAATCTTCTGAGTAGCTGGGTGTGGTGGCTTGAATGTATGTCCCCATAGACTCAGGCATTTTTGATTAAGAATAAACTTCCTATTTAAGTCCCCAGAAGGCAGGCCCCTGTAGCAGGGGTGTGTCATTGGTGATGGATCTTCAGTCCAGCTCTATTAGCTATATAGGAGGTAGTTGGAGCTCTGGCTGTTTGTGTTTGCTGGCTGTTGGCGTTGTCTCTCTGTCATGGATGTATGGACGTGAGCCAGCTTCTTCCAGCATGATGACGTTTGCCCCGGAATCTGTAAGACAGAAATAAAACCTTTCCTTCCAAAAGCTGCTTCTGTTTGGGTGTTTGTCCAGCAATGAGAAAGTAACTTTAACACTGTGATACAGGCCTCCCTCCATCATCAGGCTTAGCTATATTAGTCATATTAAATATCTTTGCAATATAGTTTGTACTTTTACAATGCACTCTATTAGTTTCTGTGCTCAGAAGTGACAGGTTATAATATATTATGATGTTGAACTTTAACAATGTATATAACTTTTTCAAATACATGTAATTATTTAAAAACTCTAAATATTCGTGAGCACATTAACTTTGAAGATAAGCCTTTATTGTAAGATCGGTTCTACACATTTATTACCTAACATTGTTTCTGCAAAATGTATAGGTTACAAAAGATTATTTTTTCTCTAATAATAAGAAAAAGGACAGATAGCAGTCACATATTAAAATAAAATTCTTGTGAAATTTGTGTATGCAGAACCTTAATCAACCAAAGCCCATGAAGTGATAAACCTGTGCATGAAGTAATAAAACCATGAGGTGATGATTAACCCAAGAAGTGACAAATCCATGTAGTGGTGTCCCCAGTCAGGAGACAGGAACCCTGTGGTTTTCTCCTTCTGGTGGAGTGCATGAAGGAGGAAGGCATCCGAGAAAATAGAAACCAATGATGATAACCAAGCATTGTTGGCATGATGTCTTAGAATATATTTTCTTTTTAAAATTTGAGGATTTTTTTTGTTTTACCTTTTTTTTTTGAAAGATGGTTGTTCTCAAACTTGGTGGGCCTTCTGTCTCTCTTTGCTAGGATGCCAGGAATGCATTCTTCTTCCAACCAGGCAAAAGCCAGGCAAACGTGTATTAGGCACAATAGAGTTAATGTGCTCTTTTTTACCTGAAAAACCCAAGACCGCCTATATTTTCTTAAAGTTTATGATGAAAACACATATATATTTACACACAATTCCTTTGATTTAAAGTTCATTTTTTATCTTTCTGGTTAAAGCAATTTCTGGTATTCCTCCCTTAACAGCGTCTTCACTTTCCAGTGGTCGAGTGACCCGAAGCTCACTATGGCTAAAATAAATACTACATAGAAAATTCTAGAAGTCAACAGTCCCTAGGTTGTAAATGTCACTCTCAGTGGCCTGATGAAATCTAGTATTATTCCATTCTTTGCCGCTCAAGACGCGAGTTCTCCCTATGTTCATATCCAATTTGTCCACACTTAGCCTGAGTTATCAGATTAACTGGCGTGGTATTTCAGTGTTTATGTTTAGGGGACCATTATTTTATTTGCTAACAGTCTAAAACTGCAAGAGTAGGAGCAGAGGTCGTTGCTGACAATTTTATTTTATCATATCGCTTTAATGACTTCATTTATCATTATTGTTATTAATCTCTTATTGTGCCTAATTGATGAACTTTATCAGAAGCAGGTATGCATAAGAAACGCCTGGTATTCCTAGGGAGTAGTTCTGTCCATGACTTCAAGCCTCCACTAGGGATTTGGCGTGTCTTTTCCACAGCAAGTAAGGTGGGTATGGGAATATATTTCTATGGCCTCAAAGTGTTTAAGGGTGAGCTGTTGTGCCATGTGGAAGTTAGGGAGAACTTAACTCAGAGGAGAGGAGTTGGAGTTGTCAATTCACAGGAAAGCCTAACATGAACTTGACACGTTGACAGGAATATTATACATCTGATGCAAACACCGCTTATATTATGTGTGCTGACTGTCGGAACTGAATACTAGTTATCTACAGTCTTGTTCTCATGCATGCCTTTCATCAAAGTCAGATCACAATATACACCAGTGTATCCGAATCCAAATCACAGCAAAACATACTTGTACCTAGAATCTTCTGTGTTTTTCTAAAATGCCTATTTATCACCTTATTATCAATGCTTTTTGCCTCACAAAGGCCCCAGCATTTGGCACAGCTTAGCTATGTCTTTATTTTGTGTATGTTAGATGAGATAAATTTTATTTTGTGTATGTCATACATGAGAAACTGATCCTCTCAGGCTCCAAGGATGAGCAGCTAAACCGAAGAAATTTGTTTGAAGGGAATTCTTTTCTTTCTTCAAGACCTTTGAAAGGATTAAGTGAAGCTCAGTTCTCTTTCCTTTTTCTGCCCTGTGTGACTTGTTTTCAGGAACTGCTCTCTTCTTTCTCTTTGGGCAAAAGCAGCAAGCCCGTGCTGTACAGCAAGGGTAAGAGGCTCTCCTGCCACCTGCCTGACCTGTAGGGTCAGGTGGTCTCTCCTTCTGGACACAGGGATAATTGAGCAGTGGGTATCTCAGCAGGTTAAGCTCATCAGAAATATGGAGATACTGTGGCATCTGTGCTTGTAAGGTTCCCATGTGCTCCTGCAGAAGCCGGGATCTTCCGTAAGCAGGGTAGAAGGCAGGGTTATGCCAACAGTGAGGCCTACCTTACAGGACAGAGTGAACCCAGATGTTGGGTCCTGAAGAAAAGCCTGAATTCAGAACCCACCCTGAGCTCAGAGTCACAGGCGCGAGGTGTCAGTTTTGTGTGATTTCTGTCATTTACAATAGAATAAGTCTCTAATGCTGGGTCCATGAACCACATATTCAATACTGAGCAAAGCTCTCTGAGAATGCACTGCTCCATTGCCTGGCAATGACGTGTACCTGGATATTGGCATAGTACCTAGAATCTTTTTATGCCAATATGCAACACACTATTTGTACGTGTGGCCTTTCTCTCCTCATTCCGTTCATTACAGCTTTTCAATAAATTAACAGATCATGTTCACATCCCACCAGAATGTAATAACAGGCACATACCATCCTTCTTAAAGAATTAAAGTTGGGAAATAAAAGGGAATATAGGAAAGGTTGTGGACATGCCTATATCAATAATCTCTCCCATTTTATAAAGAGCATTATTAATATAATCATATTTATGCCTGTAATTATCATTGACTTTTAATTTACACTATAGTTTGTAAAAATAAAAAAACAAAATTAATTTGCAAGTTAAAATTTAATTTTGAGTAAAACTCATGCAAAAGTATAGGTTTGAACAATGCTTTATATCTTTATATTTCTATATGTTTATGGATATTCCTATAACTTTATGAGATCTATGATTAAGGCATACTAATGAATTTCTTATTGAGATATTGCTTTCCCTGGATGAGAAAATTTGCATCTTAACTTTTCAGAACAATGTAAAATACTTTAATGTATTTTGTTAACTTTTGCAGATTAATTCTTAAAGCAATATAAAGCTGGTCTGAAAAACCACATAGTTATATAACTAAAATTTAATATATATGGCTTTATGACATACCTGACAGAATATTGCTTGGATTCAGAGAGCTAAATGAACCAATAGTTCAGTATTTATATGTGAATATAATCTATAATTTCATATGCATCCCATACATTAAGAAAGAGGACACCTGGTGTCTATGGAAGAGGTGTGTGGGGCTGTGCTCACACCTGATGTCTTGTGTCTATGGAAGCAGGAGTGTGGGGCTGTGTGTTCACATTTTGGTGCACTTAAATAAGACAAATTGGTAGTACTAATATGCTTTTCTCCTTTTCTTTCTTTTTAAATTTAATATCTTTATTATGAATAAGAATATACATTGTATGTATCTTTTGAATATGTCCCTGTTTCCTTCGCCTCTGTCCCCTACCCACTGAGGTCCTTTCTTGGTGTGCATACTGGATCTGTCCATATTCAGGGGTTCTGAACTGCACTGTAGGTAGCCTTTTCCCCCTTTTTTTCTTCTCCCTTTTTTATTATTGCTGAGGGGGGACAATGTCTCTGGATAGTCTCCCCCACCCTGGCCCTTACATTCTTTCCACCCCCTCTTCTGCTCAGTTCCCTGAGTCATAGTAGGTGAGTTTTAAGTCTGCTTTATTGTTGTGAACTTAAGTATCTCTGGACCTTTGCCCTGGGTTGTGTTGGGTATCATTGGTGTCTGTTTCCATTGGCCTTTCATGGGTTATCTGACTTGCTGTGGTGGTTGGTCTCCTGTTTTTCTCGTCACTTTCTGATAGGTTTCGTTTGGGCTTTGTGTGAAGGCCAGGGGTGGTTTGTTTTATTCATTTTGATACTCCAGTCCATGGGATGATACTACCCATATTCAGGGAGGGTCTTGTACCCTCATTTAATCCCCCCTGGGAAAACCTGCGCATGTACGCACGCGCGCACGCACACACACACACACACACAAATGTCTGCCTCACTAATGCAATCAAGTTGTAATAAAAATGATATATCACATTATCATTGTTCTATCCTCAGTAAAGTCTAGAGGATCAGTGTCATAGTCAGCCACACACAGCTGGGATGAATCTTCAAACCAGGCACAATTTGGGGGAGGAAAGTATTTATTGAAACTACAGATTGAGTGGAAGTTCCATAACAGTGAAAGAGGCTGGCCCTCTTTCACAGGTCCGAGCAGAGAGAGAAAGCCATCACCTACATCACACACACAGAACAGCAAACAGGCAGGAGGGGCAAGGAGAGAATTTCTTCCCCTTTATATAGCCTTAGGGTGGGGTCTTACAACCCTTCCCCAGACTTAATGGCTTCCTGAGTCTCTGGAATTTCCTTCCTGCACTGCCCACACAGGAAAGGATGTTTACTTCTAGCTTCTTTGAGCTTGTTTACATCCTGCCCCTTGCTGAGAGGCTGCCTTCCTATAAACATCCTCAGAGATATACCCAAGATAATTAAAAAGATCCAAGTTGACAACAAAACCTAACCATCACATGTCCACCCCTTGTCAACTTGACATCAAACCATATCTCCTTACATCATACTTAATTCCTAAATGAAGACAGTAACAAGATCATAATTCCGCCTAAAATTATATAACCCTCACTCATACAACCGCAGACATGTAATCTCCCCCCAGCATAAGGCAAGGTCCCTGAACTGCGAGTTTTGTAAACTACAACAAGTTATATGCTTTAACATATAATTGCACAGAGCAAACTTTTCCAACTGCTATGAAGCATAACAAGGAAAGACTGGGCCCATGCAAACTCAGAAAACATCAGCAAACACCCATATCTGCAGTTTTAAGTCCCACACCACAACTGGTTACTGACAGTCTCTGAATTTTCTGATTCTGTCCCTCCAGCTTGGCTGAGTAGCTGGGAAAACCTTCCATCCCTAGCCAACAGCGCTCCATGGTAGCCCTTACAAAGTCCTGGTGTGTCCAAAACATCTTCGGATCTCCATTGCAAACCACGGTCCATCTTCCAATGGCTTCACTTGCCAATCAGGGACTTCATGTCCTGTTCCAAATACCGCATCTCAGCAGCGGCTCCTGGAACTGTGTGCACTTCATGACCCACTCCACGCATGCATTCCTCATGCTTCCAAAAGAAATACCAGGTATGCAGGACACAGCCATGTTGTTAATCCAGGGACAAAATAAAAGTGACTTTGAAGAGCAGATTCCTTTCTTTCAGTGATTTCTTTTCCAAAGAGTTTGCACAGTTTATCTTTCTGTCCTTCCTGGGTGGAAACACCTTAAGCATCTCTCCATAGTTTCAATGTAAAGCAGTTGGGCCATAATCAAAAGTCAGTCTCTGCCAGTAAGTTAAACTTGCTTTGAGGTTTTTCTAACTTCAGATCTTAAATTCTCAGTCCCATATCCATAGCCAAGCACATAGTCCATTACTTAAATTTAACTTTGGTCAAATTCTCTGGGCATGGGCAGTAGGACGCATCCACCCCTTGGCCCAGGCACACATTTCTATTAAGGTTTTCTGCAGTCTCTCTTTCCTCCTAGAAAGTTCACAAGCCAAGCCTCCAAATCCAATTCTCACTGCACTGAGCATTTCCAAGTTCTCACCAGAATAGTCTATAAAACTTGGCTTACTTACCACTCTGGAAGGCATCTTTAGGTGCAAGTACCAAGTCGATGTCATTCCTCCAACACACAAGTTCCAGAAGATCAAAATCCACATGGTCAGATTCATTTCAGCGAATCACCCCACTCCTGGTACTAAATTCTGTCATAGTCATCCACACACCGTTGGGATGTATCTTCAAACCAGGCACAATTTGGGGGAGGAAAGCATTTATTGAAACTACAGATTGAGGGGAATTTCTGTAACAGTGAAAGAAGCTGGCCCTCTTTCACAGGTCTGAGCAGAGAGAGAAATCCATCACCAACACCACATACAGAACAGCAAACAGGAGAGAATTTCTTCCCCTTTATATAGCCTTAGGGTAGGGTCTTGCAACCCTTCCCCAGACTTAATGGCTTCCCGAGTCTCTGGAATTTCCTTCCTGCAGTAAATGATGTTTACTTCTAGCTTCTTTGAGCTTCTTTACATCCTGCCCCTTGCTGAGAGGCTGCTTTCTTGTAAACATCCTAAGAGATCTACCCAAGATAATTAAAAAGATCAAGTTGACAATAAAACCTAACCATCACAATCAGTTATCTGGAAACTCCGTGAACCTTGTTCTGTCAATGCTTTTTGCCTTTTGTCTTAGGCAGGCTCTCACTCTACCCCAGGCTATCTTAGATCTTTCTCTGAAGCCCAGATTGGCCTTGATCACAAGACAATCCTCTTACACCAACTTCCAGAGTGCTGGGAATCTAGGCAGAAGCCACTCTTTCAGTTTTTGTGTGGACTTTAGTGCAGGGATCTCACTGAAGCAGGGACTGCATGATGAAATGTGCTTGGACTAAAATACTATGATGTCATGCTGGCTTAGTTAAGACAGAAGCCTGACCCATCTGTTCAGTTACCAACCTTGTTTCCTTGTGATGTGGAGGGTGACCTCCTTTTATATGAGAGTTTTATAGAATTTCTTTATGGCTGAAACCAAGTTTTGTTTTTGTGTGTGTGTATGTGTATATATGTGTATGTGTTGGGTGAGGATAGTTAGAAATTTTATGACCCACCTTAGGGAGAGAGACTAGTTTCAGTGGCATGCTTGGAGATGGTCTTTTAAGCAAGAGACTTGGACAAAACTCAAAATAGATGTTTCATGAAATCATAAATTTTTTACATGTATTCTCTAAGTATAGGAAAACATTACTATATGTTATGGTTCTATTGTTTTCTCAAATTTTATTTAAATTAATCAATGATAGCAATACACATGACATAAACTTTAAAAATATTTCATTGTTTTATAATTTCACTTATGTATTCCATATATTGTAAGCAATTATCCCCTTTCAGGCTACTTCAATAAAAGTATCCAGAGAAAAAAATCTACCACAGCATATTGACTGCACATTCAATTTTTAAATTATTCAATTTCTATAAAACATCTAACATGTGTTTGAAAATTGCTTTACTCACTATGCAAGCTGGAAACATTCTAGACCAGTCAAAGCTCCAGAGAAAGAACATTCTAACAAAGAGAAAGAAGATAAGAGAAAAAAAGCAAAGGGAATTCCATGGGGAACTCAATCCACAAATAATCTGATCTATAGATAACCCTTACTAACCGGGACATTAGAAAAAGTGGGCAAGGAGTGTTAAGATTTCTCTTTTTGTTGCAGAGGACCAGTACCAATAAGAAAGATACAGATGTAAAAATAGACTCACAGCACCTTTTTAACATATCAATTATGAATGATCATCTGGTATGTGAGGCATTTAGATTGTATAAATTCTTCTACTCTCTGATTTTAACCTGACATTATACAATCCTAAATATTTTCAGCGATTAACCCAAACTTTTTATAAATACGAATATTACTTCACAAAATTATTAAGATGCCTTTGTAAGTTATAAATGTCCACCTAAATTATTTTGTAGACCTATAATTATTTAAGAAGTAAACATATGAAAAATTATTCTAAATTTTTAAATCCTGAAAACTAAAGTTTAAATGATAAACTGTAAAACCATTTCTATCTTATATGATTGACTTCACTTAATAAGTATTGTTTTACAAAATTAAGCAATTATTCTAATTGTCTGAATTAGGCATATTGTAAGAAAAGTTCTTGGTTTGTGATATTTGTGTTATTTATTTTTGAAAAAATGATCACAGTTTCCTTTTTCTACAACTATTCCACTCTTATGATTATAGCAGGGAGTGACATCATTTTTTGAGTAAAATATATCATACATAATTTGTCCCTATTGATGTGTTTCAAATGTTCAACATGAGCGAACCATTACTAAAGCATAGGTTTATCTGAAAATGTTTATTGAAATTCTGATTTCAACACTTTAAACCTCTGATCCCATTGTGTTCTGGTCTCTCTGGCTTCTGATTTGAAATTGGCATTATTCTTACTGAGGATGTTTCTATATCTATGTCTATATATATATCTCTCTCCATCTCTATCTCTTTCTCTATCTCTATCTCTATCTCTATCTCTATCTCTCTCTCTCTCTCTATCTCTATCTCTATATCATCTATATCTATCTATATCTACCTATATCATCTATATCTATATCTATATCTATATCTATATCTATATCTATATCTATATCTATATCTATATCCATATCCATATCCATATCCATATCCATATCCATATCTATATCTATATCTATATCTATATCTATATCTATATCTATATCTAATCTTCCAGGGAAACCCCTTTCCTTAGTGCTGCTTACACAGTTCTTTTTTGTCTACATTTTTGAAAAGTTTGATTATAATTGTACAGGTGTATTTTTGCATCTTTTTTGGAATCCAGTGGATACATGAATTCATCTACTTTATTATAAATGTGGGAAGAGTTTTGTCATTATTTCTTCAAACATATTTCTCCTTCATGTTCTCTGTCCTATGGATCAGGAGCTGCTATTATGTGTATTGGTGTGTTTGATGATGTACCTTGAGTGTGCAAGCTTGGTTTATTTTCATCATTGATCTTTATATTTATTCATCAGATTGGATATTGTTTTGTTTACAAGCTTTCTAATTATTTATTGTGCTTGCTAAAATCTGCTATTGAAAGCATTTCGTAATTTTTACTTCCAGTTTGTGCAATTTCAGCACAGAGTTTCTAGAAACATAGTTGATATTTTCAATACCATTAACAAGGGGGAGGGAGAAGGGTAAGACACGTAACAATTTAGAATGATTTTTATACCATGTAAAGTACTTTTTCCACTTGCTTGATGTGTGTGCAGGTGTATACGTTCATGTGTGTGAGTGTAGGCGTGGTTCCTGGTCCTCCAGCTCTTGGGGGACAGGGTCTCTCCTTGTCACTGTTCCCTCAATATTCATCAGGCTAGGTGGCCCAGGAGCTTCTGCAAAATTCTCTTGTCTTCTTTTTTGGTTCGCTGTTCTCTCCCAGTAGGAGGTGTGGTCAGCCTACTCATGGCCGTAGATTGTGTTTCATGTAAGTGGTCTCGGTTTACTCCAGCTGTCGTTGATCAGTTTCCCCTGGCAGCCTGTGCAGTGCCTTCCAGCACTACACTAACTGCCTTCTGGGGGCTGGATACCGTTCCGGACCTCGAAGGGTCTCTCGATGCTGGTCTATGGCATTCTGAGGTTTCTTCAGCAACAGGGTTTTGCCTCAGGCCTGGGGAGGGCACTCAAGAGCTTTGACAGAATTTTGTCTTGTTGTTGGAACCTCATGGGTTGCTTTGGTCAACAGCTCAGTGAAGGAAGGAACCAGTGGTTGGAACCAGGGGTTGTCAGACTGATCTAATTATTCACAGGCTTAGACTCTCTCCCCTACCACTCATGGCCGCTTTTGCCAGTCAACGCTTACTACTTTCTCAATAGGTTACAGTATGCTCGTGAGCACTTGTGCAATGGAGGAGCCTGGGCCTGGGGGAGACAATCAACAGCTTTCAAATTCGGCCAAATTTTCCACTTAGTGAGGGGGGAGTCCTTGTCTGAAACTTGGGATTCAGGGTGATAGGCACCGGATCCCGTACTCTTGGGCTCCCAAAAAAAGATGCACTCTGGGAGCGATTGACGGGGAGGGTACTAAAAATAGAATCTAGGTAATCCAGAATGGTGTATATTTGTTAACCTACACTGATCTCACTCTCCGATGGAGATTGTGTTTGTATTTTTCAGGATGCAGCGAGAGAGCTGGGGCCAATCTAACCCTACCAACTGACTGTAGGCAGATAGCTGAGATCCTGGCAAGAGATGAGCCACCACAGTCATACCGTGGAGGATCCATATGGAGCCCCACAGAGAATGATGGGATGAACAAGGGACACACAGCCACAGCCATTCAATCAACACAGGATAAGCCAGTGAGACAGAAACCAACGATTTTCGACACAAAGACCCCTAAGCTCACAACATTAAAGCAGCCTTAATACTCATCCACCACGACTCAGGGAACTGAGCGGAAGAGGGGGTGGAAAGATTGTGAGAGCCATGGTGGGGGAGACTATCCAGAGGCATGACATCCCTCAGTAACAACACACTTGGGCCAGGAGGACCGGGCTGAGTACTAGGCTATCCATGGTCCCCTGCCACAAGGACTGATCAGACAACCCATGGAGGAGGAGGATATCCAGGTGGTTGGGGATGGGGAAGGGGGGCATCAGGGAATTGGGGATACCAACTCATTGTTTGCCCACTAAATAATGTAACTCATAATGGACAATAAAATATTCTCTTGTCTCTACCCACCACGTCAGCATTGTCATGATGGTATTCCTGAAGTCAGCCTTGGTGCCTGGCTTTAGGGGAGTTCTGGGGACCTGAACTCAGGAATTCAGGCTGGAACAGCAAGTGCTTTGTCTACTGAGTCATCTCCTCAGTTCTTAAAGAGCTTTGGGAAATTTAGCATTTTTTGATTTTTATAAAACTAAGTATAAGGATCCATCATCAATCTTTCTGATGCCCATTGAGCTCCCTACCCCCTCTTGCTGCTCGTGTTGTGTGCACAGATTTAAAATGACTCCAACTCACCGTTTTCCTTATATTAGTGTTTGTTCAGGCAAGCAGAAGACACATTACTTCCTGTTAAAGTGAGTCAATTCTCCAAACTGGAAATCATCATTTCATATTTTTCCATGTCATAAATAGCTATATTAAGCTCTTCTTGTGTAGTAGACTTACATGGAAAGGGAGAGGATTGCCTGTCTTGTTTGCTGACCTCCAGTTCTCAGGAGCTAACCAAAGCTGAGGTCTTTCTGTAGAGAGAGAAGGAGCCCGGCTGATGATGCAAAAAGACCTGTTTTGGGGGTGTGGGGCGTGGGGTTGGGGGGGCGGGCAAAGTCTTCATTGCCATCTCCTTCACTTTCACATCTTTGTTGAACTTAAGGCCTTCTTATTTCTGTACTGCTGCTCAAAAGTCAGAAGCAATTTTATTTCCTATTCCGTTCGATGTGACTGAACTTCTTAATTTTCTTTCTTGAAGCTTATCAGAAATTCATCATCAGTATTGTTACATTTCAGAATATTTCATGGTATGATTCTATTCTAATTCAATACACTGAGTTCTGGGCGACATCTATAAATTTGGCAATTTATGTCCTTCAGTTCTGGGAAGTATTTTAATAATTTCATTAATTATTTCCAACTGTCAGTTTTTCTTCCCTCTCCATTGGAACCCTGTGTTATTTGGACTTAGGAATTCAGGAAGTGGCAATATAGGCCTACATTTTATTTCTACTTATTTTCCATAAGATTTTCTTGACTTTATATTCTTTGTTTCTCTGATTTTATTTAGCTATCAGATCAGGCTCCAAGAGCTCATTCAATTTTTGTGTAAAATTTTGTTGTTTTCATCTCAGGTCTTAGCTATTTCAGTGAGTTACACTTTCTGTTTTGTTTCTGCAGTGTTTGCTCTCCGTGTTTATCCTCATTTCCCTGTGCTTATATTTCTATTTATGTTGGTCTCATGTTAGTGATGGTTCTGCTGTGCAGTTCATTTTGGCTTTCTGCTTTTGGATGCAGAGAGGAGCACATGCTGGTGGGGAAACTCACCCCTGTAACCCCAAATTTAGGAGCCTCAGGGGGTCATGAGTTCAAGAAAAATTCAAGATGAACCCGGGCTGCATAGAAATACGCTGCTGAAGGAGGAAGAACAGGAGGAGGAGGAGGAAAGTGAAAATTCTGACAGCATTTCTGAGCACAGGCTAGCCCTTCTGACTTGCCAGGCAGAATTGAGTACTGAGCCATTGCAAACGCCCTTGCCTTTGGGAGAAGTCCCAAGAACAGCGTCGCCAGAATGTCTGATTTTCATTAATATTTTCTGGTGATCAAAATGGTATCTCTGCCTAGGTAGCCCTTGAAGTGCAGCAGGAATTTCATGACGGAAATTCATTAAATGTCCTGACTTCCTCCTCAGCTCTGTGAGGACAGTCAAGTGGGTACACAGCAGGCTTTTCAGGCACACATCAGGAGTGGTTGACCCTTTTGAAGAAATGATTATTCAATAACGAAGAAATCATTATTAAAGAAAATCAGGTACTACTGCATTATTGATTCTGTTCTGAAAAAAATGGATCAAATTTAGAAGGACAGTTTCTCTAGGAATGAACAGTGAGGGGAATAACTCCAGTTCCTTTCCTTGTGCTACTGAATGAAGCGTCATCCTCACAGCTTCCTGAGCCTGAGGCTGGGGAGAAATGATTGGATTCATACGCCGATGAGCTCATCCACAAGGCTACTAGGAGGTGGAGGCTGGAGGGGGGTTACCAAATCTCTGCCCCCAGCCCTTTCTGTGGCCTTGGCAGCATCTGCTGTGAACTGCAAGCTGCTCTGCCTATCACAGGCTTCCCGCTAAGATGCCAGGCCCACCATACAGGCCAGAAACAGTGGAACCACATGGCTATGGGTTAAATGTCTGAGATCCTGAGCCTCAGTCTGTCCTTCCTCACAAGGTATTGTCTAAGTATTTTTATAGCAATAAGTGACAAATGGGCCCCACTGCCTGGATGCCCTCATACTGCTTTGAACACAGTGGAAGGTAGTAGTACGTGGAGTGATGTCGGTCAACACTTAATTTGGGAGTAAGGATACATCAGCAAGACTAGACACTGAGAGGTCATGTGGGCATGAGAAAATGGGATTTTAGACTGCAGACATGTAACCCAATAATTCTACTATGGCCATTGTCATTAACAGGAAAATTGAATTTAAGACACATAACTGCATTCTTGTTAAGTAGAACTTGGTTTTCAGACAGAGGCAGGAAGAAGGTAAGTATCAGACACTATGAAGAAAAAGACCATATGCAGTATGATAAAAATAAATATTTTGTTTAATTTAGAATTAATTTTTAATGTGTTAGAAAACCATCACAATAAATTGTTATAGCAGGTGACTATCTTGTGTTGCAATTAATTCTGAGGCAAATTAATTATTTCTTTATAAAATAAAATTATTCAAAAATTGCATAATTACCCCCTTCCACCCTCCTTTTTCCCCTCTCTCTCATTCCCTTCCACAGAACCCCTAATTTTTCTCACAATTCCCTCTTATGTACTAATGTCTCATTTTTCTTCATCATCCTTGACAATCTGTAGGCTCAGTATTATGCAGGTCTTGTGCATAGAATAACAGGTGTTGTGAGGTCATGAACACAGTGACAGTTTGTCTCTGGCAGACAGCATTCCTCCCATCTTGTGATTCTTAAATTCTTTCCACCACCTCTTCCACGATTACGGCCAGGAGCCTTTGGAGGGTGTGAGAGAGACATCTCATTAAGTGCTGACATTCACCCTTCACTTCTCAGCACTTTGATGAGTTTTGTGTCTCTGAGTCTTCCCTGCAATTACCACTATCTGGAAATGGGGACTTCTCGAATGAGAAGTGAGATCAGCACTAATATATATGCACAGATGTTAGTATTCACAGGGCATTTGGGAGGATAATTACATCCATGTGGTCAATCAGCAGCAGTAACTCCCTCCCTCACCTCTAGGGTTTGTGACTTAAGAAGTAAGGGCTTATAGTGGCTCACAGTTTGAGGGTGCAGTCCATCATGGCAGGGAAGCAGACGTGCGAGGAAGTTGCTCTCACTGCATCCATCATGGACACAGAAGGGTGAGGGAGCTGCTCTCACTGTATCCAGGTCACACAAGAGAGTGATGACTGCTGGTGCTCAGTTTCTTTCATCTTCTATATTCGATCCAAGACCCCAGCCTGTGGAGTGCTTTCTGGTAGAAGAGTGCTCTTCCCACCTCAGTTAACCTAACCTCTAAAATTTATGACCAACACATCCCAGACATTTGTCCCCTAGACATGCTGGAATTCATTCTAGAAACAGTCTAATGACAGTTGATATGCACCATCCTATGGTTGAAACCATGTATAGCCGTGGAGGAATGTTTAATGTGTATTGTTGTTAAGGAAAACGTCAACCTTCCAAGGCTTCTTAATGCCATCTGGGGAGATGGCTCAGAGGTTAAGCATGTGTGTTGCTTAAGCACGAGGGAGTGGGGGGCATGAGACTGCTCAAGTTTGATACCCCAGAACCCATGTGGAATGCTTGATGGGACCATGCATGTGTATATCCACAATCTGCAGTGAAGAGTGGAGAATTTCTGGGTTTTGCCGACCAACTGATGGCAGTTCAGGTTGAGGGAGAGAGGCCCAGTCTCAAGGAAGTTAAGAGTAAGTGGTTGAACAGCAGAGCAATGGAGATGGGCACCCCAAATTCTTTGATGTGTGCATGCATGCAGTGTGTGCATCTGTGAACACATGTGCACACACCTCTCATGCTCTATCTACACACACACACACACACACACACTCGAAACAAAGCTACATACTGTATAATTTCAACTATGGGATTTTGAATCTATGGATATAATTTAAAAAACATATCTATAATTGGCTGGATCTCAGAGGACCATGAGGTGGATGGATAGAGTTGAGCTTGATATAAACTCTTTTTGATGCCAGGTCATGAGTACACAAGTAGCAAGTATATGCACGTGCAAGATGGGGGTGTTGCAAAGTTGCGGCAGGTGAGCTTCATGTTATATGACAGTACTTTGCACTCTCTATGAAACAAAAACTACTTCAAAAGTCCATCAATTTAAACATAGTAGCCATTAGAAATACTCTCTCAGAAAGCACAAAAACATTTTGTGAGGTGTGGTGGCTTGATTCAGGTATCCGCCATAAACTTGATGTGGTCTGAACGCTCCATCCCCAGCTGAAGGCAATTTTGGAATTGGAACCTTGTTGGAGGTGTGTCACTGGGGGTGGGCTTAAGGGTGTTCTAGCCAGCTACACCTTGCCAGTGTTTGGCACACTCTCCTGCTGCTGTTGTCCACCTGATGTTGTCCAGGAGGTGATGTCCAGCCTCTGCTCATGCCATCATTTTCCCTGTCATCATGTAAATGAAAATCAGCTCTTTCCTCCTCTAAGTTGCTTTGGTTGGGCTTTTTTGGAAGCAGCAAGGATGCTGACTGCAACACAAGGAAATAAACATAGCTATGTTTCTCAAAAAATTATTTTTTCTTCTTATACTCATACTTACTTGTAATAAAGATATTTAAAAAATATGAGGATATTCAAGTAGCAAAACCTGATCTCAACAGAGAATTCATAGAGGAAGAAACACATATGGCCTTTACTCACATGAGAATGTGCTCAGCATCCTTAAGTTTTAGGGAAATGCAAATAAAAACCACAATGAGGTTCCACCTTACTCCTGTCAGAAAGTCAATCATAAAGAAAATCAACAACAATAATTGCTGGCGAGGATGTGGGGAAAAAGGAACCCTCATTCACTGCTGGTGGGATCACAAGCTTGTTCAACTGCTATGGAAAACACTGTGGAGATTCCTAAACATAATGGACATAGAGTTACCAATGGACCCAGCTATCCCTCTACTAGGCATCTACCTGCAAGATGTCACCTCTCAGGATAGAGATATTAGTGCAGCTATATTTATAGCAGCCCAATTCATAATAGCCAAGAATTGGAATCAACCAAAATGCCCTCCCATGGAGGAATGGATAACAAAACTTTGGAATATTTACATGATGGAATTCTATTCAGCTGAAAGGAAAAATGACATATCGAAATTTAGAAAAAAAAATGGTCTGACTTGGAGCAGATCCTACTAAGCGATCTCTCAAAAGAACAGAAAGCCAAACACCACATATTCTCCCTCATATGCAGTCCTTAACCAGGCTAACCTCAAATTCTACGCAGACCAGTAGAAAGAAGTGAGAGGTTATGAATGAGGGATAAGGGATGGGGGGGAGTGGAATGACTTAAGCATGAGTTTAAACCAAAATGGGTTCAAAATCATAAAATCCTCATGAGCATACTGTAATCTATTGAGCAAGTAGTGGGTGTTGTCTGGCAAGAGGGGTCGTGAATAGAAGGGGAGAGAGTTTAAGCCTGTGAAAAATTGACCAGTCTGGCATCTCCTGGTCCCAGTCACTGGCTCCTTCCCTCACTGAGCTGTTGACCAAAGTGACCCATGAGGTTCCAAAAACAAGACAGGATTCTGTCAAAGCTCTTGAATGCCCACCCCAGGACCGAGGCAAGATCCTGCTGCTGAAGAAACCACAGAAAGCCATTGATCAGCATCGAGAGACCCGTGAGGTCCAGAATGGTATCCAGCCCCCAGATGGTAGTCAGTGTAGTGCTGGAAGGCATTGCATAAGCTGCCAGGGGAAGCTGGTCAACAACAGCTGGAGCAAACAGAGACCACTGGCATGAAACACAGTCTGCTGCCATGAGTAGGCTGACCACACTTCCTACTGAGAGAGAACAGTGAACCAAGAAGGAGCACTTGGGCAATGGAAGAGCCAAAGCCTGAGGGGGAGGCAATCAACATCTTTTAAATTCGGCCAAATATTCCACTTAGTGAGGGGGAAGCCCTTAACTGGAACTGGGGATTTAGGGCGATATGCATTGGAACCGGACTCTTGGGCCCACAAGGAGAGATGCACTAAGTGAGCGATTGACAGAGAGGCTAATAAAAATGGAATCTAGCTAATTCAGAAATGTGTGTCTCCGTTAACCTATACTGATCTCACTCTGGGATGGAGATTGTATCTTTCAGAAAGCAGCGAGAGAGCTGTGGCCCATCCAACGGACCGCAGGCCGATAGCTGAGGTTTTTTTTTTTCTTTATTGTTCATAATGGGTTACATTGTTTAGTGGGCCAACCATGAGTTGTTATTCCCAATTTCCTGTTGCCCCCCCTTCCCCATCCCCAATCAGCTGGGAGGTTTTGAGTAGATTCAGTGTTCCCGAATCTCTGTCTTCTTTTGTTGTACTTAGTTATCTTTTCTGTGTTTTGAATAATATATCATTGCAGAATTACAAGGAGGGCCAATAATAATTTATAATCAGATAGAAGAGTTCCAATTCCACCGTATGACTGAAGTGGGTTGTATTCCAGCAGTGATGAACAAGCTACCAGCCAACCTCACAAAATAGCACTGGGAGTCACAGACCCACTGCTAAAAGCCGGGGACAAAAACCACAAGTTCAATCTCACGTGCTGGACAGCAGTAGGGGGGTGCTCCCTTGGGGTGGCTGGAGCGGAACTTCAGGTGTCCCACTGTACCCCATTTCTGCATTCTTGTTTGAGCCAGTCTCCTACTGACACCCGAGCTTGTTGGGTTCCCATGAACTGAGCCCCCGGGCTTCCTAGTATCTGCTCCCCTTTGTGGAACTGGGGTTCCAGGCCCACATGGCTGTGCTCAGCTGTTTATGTTGGCCCTCAAGCTTGTGCAGGAAATTATATGACACACACACATTTAATTTACCTTTGGGAATTTAAAAATATATAATTTTAGGAATCTTGTATTTAAAACATCTGTTTTGACACTCCCCTAATAGAATTTTATTTTTTTATACTAGAGTCTTGTTATATGGTCCAGACTGACCTAGAACTCCCAATACTTAGGCTTCTACTTCTCAAGTCGTGCGATTATAGGCCTGTGCTGTCATGCCCAGCACAAAGACTTTTGAACATAGCTTCTTGTATTTCCTGTCATGGAGTCGGTCTTGGGCACGGTCATTCTTAGCATGGCCTTCTTAGCATGGCCTTACGGTGCTGTGGCGTGATGCCCGGAGCAGCTGTCAGATACATACTTCACATTGAGCTGTCTCAATGTGAAGTATGTATCTGATAGCTTAGTTTATAGACATAAATATATTTTTATTTATCTTTAAAAGATATGTATATCATGATTGAGCATCTAATGCAATTATCTTTAGAATGATGGAGAATTTATTTTACTTTACTTTTTATGTCATTAATCGTATAATGTTTCAGCGTTGTTTGAAATTAAAAAAAATTAATTAATGCTTGGAAGGCAGAGAAATTATCAAATGATGTTCTTGTTAAATATGTAGACTATTTTGGAAAAACAAGTGCCTTTTCAAGCTGTAAGTCAGCAAGATATAAATCCTTGATTAAATTCATTTAATATGTTATCTGACTGCTTAAAATTCTTTGACATGTTAATCAGATTAAATTGGTTTAATCTTAGCCGAAACTTAAGTCCAACATTAGTCATGGTTAATTACTGTCAGAAAGGCTATGTTCTAGCTATTCATTTACATAATATGTACTTTTTCTAGTTTGCATGTGAATTAATTACATTTCCTTTAATTGTGGCAGTTTCAGGGAACACACAACTTCAAGCTAATAATGTAAAATATAAAATTCTAGAAAAAGTCTAAAATCCCTGAATCTCTGAAGTAGAGTACACTACTAAAGAGCAAGAAGAGAGAATGTGGGAAAGATACAAATCAAGCAACCCAGATGAACCAGATACAATCATATGTTACCACAATACAGTCAAAGAGTTTGTAATAATTCACAAACCTGCTTTAACTTTCAATTAAAATATGAAACAAAAGACTTGCTTAATCAACCACAGCTTATTCTTTGATATATAGGAAACATTCTTAATAAACTGTATTGAAAGTTTAGACATACAATTATTCAAAATGCAACAATGAGGGCTGGAGAGATGGCTCAGAGGTTAAGGCACTTGACTCCAGTGCCTTAGGCCCTGGGTTCAATTCCCCAGGACCCACATGAGCCAGACCCAAAAGGTGGTGGCCCTGGTGTGTTCTCTCTCTCTCTCTCTCTGCTTGAAAATAAATAAATAAAAAATATGAAATAAAATGTAAAATAAAAAGGAGTTGGCTTTTAAAAAAAATGCAACTATGAAAATCAAACCCATGTGTTGCATGGCCATCTCCTTCTGGACATTGTGAACGTGACCATGAGTGTTAGCTGAAGTCGTGGTGTCAGAGCATGGGTGTTTTCCTCAGAGAAATATATCTCTTATAGGTTTAATTGTTCACAAGTTTCGGCTTTCCATCTTAATGTAGTGCAATTGTTAAAAGAAAATTTGCGACAAATGACATCAGGCATATTTACTTGGGTTGAGGTGACTCCTGTCCCAGGGAGTTTGCAGAATCAATGGAAACTGAGGTTTCTGCCCAGAGATGTGAGCAGGAGGGTTTTACCATCCCAGCTTGAGGGGCGATAGAGGCTCCTCCGATTGGCTGTCACTGCGGAACCATTGCATTTGGGCCTGGTGTCATGAGTTGATTGTGACCAACTGGCTTGAAGCCAGCTAAACACCAGTGTCCATAAGAAAAACGTGACCCCACGTATGACCCAAGTTTAGCTGGGGTTTATTAATGTGCCATGTTAGGTTACAGTGAGCGCATTACTGCCATTGATGTGTTCTTTTGTGAAACTTTATTTCACTAATTTAAGTTTGACTTGAAGTGAATGTATTTTAATGAATCTTAAACCTAATGAATGTTTGTTCATTGTATAAACTTCATTTATAAACATAAGCTTAGTGTTTAAATTTCCTTTTCCTTATGTATATCTTATGAAAGCTTGTTTCTGCTAGGTAATAGAATCACTTAAATGTAGTTTTTTTTTAATTTATTAAATAGAAACTTTGTATGAATAAGTCGTGTGTGGGCACCACCATTTCCCTCCTCCTTGAGGGCCCCCCTCTGTGGATTGCTGGAATGCTCCATGGGGTTGAAGGCTAGGAGTTGTGTGAGCAGCAGGTCAGTCGTTGGGTGGCGGGGTGGGGGGGGGAAGCAATGCCTCTGGATATTGCCACCCACTTTGGCTCTTACAATCTTTCTGCCCTTCTTCCAAAAACATTCCCTGAGCTGTGGTCGGTGTGCTTTAAGTCTACTTTACTGCTGAGCACTTAGCAGCTTCTAGATTTCTGCTTTGGTGCGCTCTGTGTCTGTCCCCATTACCCTGGCGCAGGTTGTCAGGCTCACTGTGGGAGCAGCACTCTTGTTCATGTGGATGAGTATCGATCATTCTGTGAAGATATACTACTATGATCTCTGTCACAGGTGGGTGACGGCTGACTCCCAATGGGTCAGTTGCCCACCTGAGCCTACAAGTGGTCACCTGCGTCAGAATTCATGTTCTGTCATTAGGATGCCACCCTTTAGAGAGAAACCAGAAGGCCAACTGTCAGCACTCTGAGAAGGGAAGACAGGGCTCCAGGGGAGGACTGAGGGAGAGAATGGTGAGAGCATTTGGGAGACGCTCATCGGAGGGTTTTGGTAGCAAACTGTCCAGAGCAGATGGTTCTAGAACATGTTTCATTGGCAAAACTGAATGCACTTGTCATGGACACCAAATGATTGGTTGTTCTTTCTCCCCAGAATTTCTGAGTCCGGATGGCCCTTTGGGATCCTGTGAGAACAAGTACTGTGGCTTGGGGAGGCACTGCGTGGTCAGCAGAGAGACTGGACAGGCCGAGTGTGCCTGCATGGACGTGTGCAAGCCGCACTACAAGCCCGTGTGCGGATCCGACGGAGAGTTCTACGAGAACCACTGCCAAGTGCACAGAGCCGCCTGCCTGCGACAGCAGAAGATCACCATCGTCCACAACGAGGACTGCTTCTTTAAGGGTAAGTGGAGGGCGTGACCACCACACCCTGGTTCTCCAAGGCGCTCCTGGCAAGTGGAAAACCAGGTGTGATCTCATCCCAGCAAGTGTGGAAAAGAGGAAAGAACGAATGTAAGCTCAGTCAGCGAGGAGCAGTCTGTGGAAATTTACGTGACACTTTCTTATATTTAGTTATGAGAATAAAGCTGGCCAAGATATGACTCAGGATTTGATATAGCTTTGAGTAGTGTACCATATGGCTACCCAGTCACGGAGTCATGGCGAGGACCAAGGGTGGCCACCCAGTGACATCCACCTGGAGTGGGTTTGAGGGAACAGTGATATTATGGTTGCTCCCCATTTCTTCGTGATTTAAGCAATAGTGTGTTACAGCATGTAATCCAAATTATATAGAATATGCAGTTGTCCATTTCTATACGCACGGACAAGTCAAATACCAACTCAGTTAGTGACTCAGTGACAATGGTTTCATAATTTAAAAACATTATTGACTTCGATACACTTGAAATGGTTTTACTGAGAAGTATTTCTAAATTAGTAATTGGATGCATATTATTCTAACATGTTCTAAATCATGAGATTCCTTTAATAGTGTCTATGAACTGATTTGCTATTCTTTCATTTATTTGGAGAGAATATTATATTAATAGTTAATACTCTCGCTGGAGAGATGGCTCAGTGGATAAAGTACTTGTCACATATGTGTTGGAGCTTGAGTTCTAATCCCCAGCATTTATATAAAAAGCCAGCATGGTGTTGTATACCTAATCCCAGCACTGGGGAGGCTGAGACAGGTACATCCCAGGGGATTGCTGGCGGGTTAGCCTAGCCAAATGGGTGGGCTTGGGGTTCAGTGAGACCCTGTCACAAGAAATGAGGTCAACAGCATATTTTGCAAATAAATAAATAAATAAATGAACTTTAAGTAATACATCGAGATTTTCATGTGTTCACCTTTGTTCTTGGTAGTTACAGTCAATGCAACTGTGGGTTGATGGTGAAATTAACAAGTTGGACAATGGAATATAGCTCGATTCCTTCAGTGCTGGATTGTGGGTAGCCAATAGCTCGGATTCCTCTGATTTCATTCAGAAGTCACCAAGAATGACATGATCCCTTGACGTTAGTGGATCTATGGGAAACTTTCCAAATCTGATGATGTACACTCAGTGCAGTCGATTCATTTTTAAAATGACCTACTCAGAATCTTCTCCTGTTTCACCCAAATGTGAAGTACAGAATCCTGTGCTTATATAATATATAAGTATATACATATATATTATATATATATAATTATATAGTACATCATATATGTAATATATGATTACATATGTAATATATGATGTACTATAGAATTCATCACAATATAGATGCTTAAACATGTGTTAACAAATGTATTAAAAACATCACTTCTTGAGGGCATAGCTCAGGAGGCAAGTCATGTTCCTAGTGTGAATGAAGCCCCTCAAAATTTATCATAGAGTTTGAGAGAGGGGTGGTGAAGAGAGGCAGAGAAGGAGAGGAGTGACAGTAATAGTCATCACAATAAGCTGGGTTTTATTCATTTCAAAACAGTTTCATCAATATTTTATTACCAATTCATCATAGCAGCACACTGGTGTACTACAAGGAAGGCCACGAGCCAGGATGTTCTAGATGGTCTTTGAATTAATGCTGATCAGAGTCGGAAATGGAGGGCTGGCAGTGCATGCGTGGTTTCTAATATCTTTACCTGCCCATGGCTTTCATAAACTGTTCCTTGAATCGTGATTTTCATGTGAATATTTGCCACCATCTAGAATACAATTCTTTTTGTGGAGCTACTAGAGGCTAGATGACTGATCACTCCGAGTTAAAGAACATCAAGAACTGTGCACATTTGATTGTAAGACAATTTCAGAGTGGAGTCTGTGAAGTCACCCATATATTTTAGGTTTATTAAATTCTAGCCTTCCTTGTGTCCAATTATCATATAAGTAAACTTGACACATTATAAACATAGAACTGATGATGGTAAATTTCCCAATTTTTGATATCCACATTGTAGACAAGCATAAAATGAGTGTGGAAATTTATTGGTTATTGGTTGACACAAGAAAACCTTTTGTATTGCCTTATTCACTGAGCATATAATAATTTTGCTTATCTTAGGCCACATATAGATAATGTTAGGTATATAACTTAATGCTATTTTACTATCTTATAGTTAACTCCTATCTCCAAACTAATCATAGAGGTTAAGAAGTGGGTTTGTAACTTCATTTAATTTCTGTCAAAGAAATATTCCTCTGCTTATGAAACAAAGGTGTTAAATTTAAAATTTAAACACCCTATTAGTCTTCTTATTGTGTATTTGTGTACTATGACATTTCCCCAACTTCAAGTTGGAAATTATTTTAGCTTACTATTTTGGGTTTTCTATGAATGCTTGAATTTTTCACTAATAATTATAGACATAACATTCAAAATGACAAAATATCAAGACAATTTTATTAATGCAAATACTTTCACTTCTATCCCGAGGCTGTTTAAATATTGTATTAGTTATCACCTCTCAACGATACATTCTGTTTTAAATGTCCATTTTCTCAGTGTCTTGTTTTCAAATATTAAATGTGGTATTACAAAACATTAAGAAGCCAATAGTAATAGTTGTAGAAATAGCAATTCAGTGTCGATAATTTCTATCTTTCATATGTTCTGTAAAATAGGACAATGGAACATTTATTGATTATATTCCACATATTGAATTGTGATAAAGTATTCTAAAATTGCACTTGAAAATTGTTCTCCTGTAGTATGAGTTACAGACCTTTTAAAATTCTTTTTTTAATGTGTCCACGACTATTTTGGAAATCATGTGAAAACTTACTAAAGGTAAAGATTCAAATCCTCCTGGGAGTGTGAAACCATATTCATGTTTTCCTCCGGATTTGTATGGAAAATGCTTAGACACAATCATAGTGCATAAAGAGCATTAGATCGCTACTTTCCAGAGCAGTGACTGATATGATCAGTTAGAAGTGGCGCTCCGGATAGTGGTTAAGCAAAATCTGAAGAACACCTCGAAGCCGAGCCTGGTGATGTCACAGCTGCACCCTTGCAGCCAGGTGTTGCAGGAGGATCAGGGTTCAAAGCAGCTGCACAGCAAGGCTGACACCAGGCTTGGTCACATGAGCTCTCATCTCAAAACTAAAAGTTACAGTTAAAACTAAAGTAAGTGAAGAATGCCAGGTCAGTTAATGCTCATTTTAATTAGGCTATTTCAGTAATGTGCAGTCATTTAAGGTTACGACTTATATTATGCATGGAGATTTACCAGTCACACGGTGGTAGAAATTTCAAGGCACTGAGTGGTATGTGTGTAGGCAGATGTGCACATTTTAGGTTTTTCTCTTAGTGATGATATTTGCATTAAGAACTTGTATAGATCAATATGTGCACTCTTTGCAGAAACCTCTTCTGAAGGTATTCTATGAAATCTGAACACCTTGTTATTGTATTTTTTTTGCACAATTTTTTTTCCTTTGGCCGAATCTAAAGAGCACATGATTGAATGCATGCCAGGAACAGATTTGCCTCCAGACCAGGGCTGGCCAAGGTCCATAGCATCTACCCATGAGTAGATATGAACCACAGGAGCCCCCAGCTCCGCCTTTGAGACAAGTTCTTGGGATGAATGGGAGCCTGGACATCAGAAGAGAGCTTGGAGAATGAGTTGGACTTATAGGTCCATTCCTAGAAGGACAAAGCTGAGGGCCTCTGCAGCTAAAATAGGGCAGAGATTGAGCAAGCCAGAACTAGTAGAGATCTGAGGACAAAACTGTAGTGTACTTGATCCTTCAGAGAATCGGAGGAAGTCCAGCAAAGAAGATACCTGCACACTCTCTGGTGATTCAGGGTGAAAAAATCAGGAAACTGCAGAGACAGAACCCAAACAGGAAAGTGATAAGTGGGAAAGTGGTCAGCTTGGTAAAATGTTTCTGGAATCACATAGGATAACGACTGGGAAAGGAATACTGATTTGGAAAACTTATGAATACATTTGACGTTAGAAAGAATTGGGAAATGGAAATCGAGGTAGCACGCTCATTATAAGGAGGGGACATAGGTGGAAAGTCAACAGGGGACAGGTGGTAAGACAAAGAAACTGTTGGCATTGAGGAGCAGTGGGTGTGCACCAAGCAGCCAAGGTGTGCCCCATGCGCAGGTGCGGAAAGCATGAACCAAGAGATGGAAAGACGTACTTTCAGAGAGTTAGCCAGTTGGTATATTTCATAGTGTTGTGCCAGATTTCAGAGTCCCAAAAGACCGCTCAGGAGTCAAAACGATGCAATCACATTAGGGTCTTTAGTGCAGGCTCGAGCCAGGACTCTCTCTTTACCGATGCAGCAGATCAGGGAGAAGAGCCCTGAGCCCAGAATTAGCAGGGTTTTTATAGGGATTTAAGCAGGGGTAGTGGGTTTCCAACTTGGCAGTTACATGATTGGTTGACGTTTCAAAATCGCTTAGCAGGTACATAAAGAATATACTTTGGCTACATGTGATGAGTTGATACCACAACATCTTGACCTCACACAGTGCTGTGTAAGCTAAAGAAATGGGTACACGGGCAAAATATAAAACTGAGTACGTGGAAATCGTGTAGTATCAAAGTCTCCAAACAACATACATGAGTCAAAATAACTTTTCAGAACACAAGCAATTCCCTGAAACCTGCATATCAATTATTCCTGCACTTGGGTTGCCCTGCTCATTACCCAGGGAGACACTCTAACCTAGTATAACTATTCTCTGTCTTATCTTCAAGGACTCCTTTCATCAAGGTTTATTTTAAGATGGCTGTGCTTATGCCAAGACTATGTTGTGCTTTATTGGAGTCTCATTCTCACAATAGCCTCTTGCTGCATTCACTCATCGGTCTAGTTACATTTTCCCAATTGAGATACATGTTTCATTAGTTGAAAGTAACAATATTTTTTTTTTGGTCTTAAGGAGATAAAAAAAATGCTGAGACACAATGAACCAGGAGAGAAAACACTAGATCAGTGGTTGGATTTTGAGCTGTGCTGAGGGATTCTGGAATAGCACTGTTCACAAGTGTAAGTGGGTCTATTCCTCAAAGGCTCTGTGTTCATTTCCATGTGCATCAGCTGCTGCCATTAAGACACTCTGTGAGTGGAAATTTAACCAGGATTTCTGTTTTTACAGGAAATATATATGAAGGTTCAAAATTATACTCTCTGCTTCTCTTCTTTATGTAGATGTCTACTTCAGAGAGCTCTTTGAAGCTGTCTCCAGCACACACACACACAAGTCCCTTGATACCCATTTTTTTTTAACTTTCCCCAGTTGCAATTACCTATGGTCTACCAGTCTGAAAATATTAAATGAGAAATTTCAGTAATAAATACTACATAAGTTTAAATCACTTGCAGTCTTTGAGTAGCATTAAGACATCTTTCATCATCTTAGCCAGGAAGTAGGTCTCCAGGGAGGATACTTGAAGCAAACGGAGACCTACTTCCTGGCTACTCACTTAGAAAACACCTTGGTTATCAAGTCAACTGCAGAGGAGTTTCGGTGCCTGTGTTCAGATAACCCTTAGTATTTAGGGTTACCTGAACACAAGGTAATGTAACAAAGGTAACTCTTAGGTAACTTTCTAAGACAAAGAAACCAAACCCAGAGTTTTTTTGTTTTACTACCTGTTCCCTGTTGACTTTCCACCTATGACCCCTCCTCATAGCTGCACATATATGTGCATACATCTGTTCTTTTTACAGGCCTGCATTTATAATGAGCTTGCTACCTCCCTCAGGTAGCAAGGGTCCAACCTCTCAGGTTAGCTGAACACAAGGTAATGTAACAAAGGTAACAAAGGTAACACAAGGTAATTCTTAGGATTTGGCCACAAAGAATGAAGTAAGGATGCTGGCAATTCAGAAACACTGAAAACAGCTTAAAAAGTACTTCATATAACTGAAAAAGTACCTGTTAAATGCTTCATAAGAAAAGAAAACAGTCATGCTGATGTCATGATGCCAATGCATTTACCTGCCTCAAGGTGTAGCACAGGGAATATGCCACCAACCATGATCACAAGAAGGATCAGTCGGGAGAAGGAGAGAGAAGCATTACATTAATACAAATTAAACAGAATAATTTTACAAGTGTTCTATTTTATTATCAGTTGCTGTTTATGTCTTACTGTGCTAGTTTATAAGTTCAAACTTTATCAGGCATACAGTACAGAAGATACACATGCGATGATTAAGTTCTGTTGTTAGCTTGATCTGTTTTGGAATCCACAGACATTGCTCTTGGGTGGGTCTCAGAACTTGCTTTCAGGAAGGACTGACTGAAGGAGGATGTCCTTCCTCCAGAGTGAACCCTTTCTCCAAGTGGGCACCCTCCTGGGGGTGGGCTTTATGGAAGGAAGTCCTGAGAGAACAGAGCCTCTTCCTTCTATCTGGCTGTCTGTGATTGCCTTCAATGGCACCCTCATCTATCCTGTTCTGCTAACCTTTGTTGGCATTGGAACCAAGTTGCCTCGGCATTCCAGCCTGGACTGAAGACCAGCAGCTCTCCAGGAAGCCTTCAGGCCTTCAGGGCTGGATTGAGATGCTGAGGCCTCCAGCCCCATGGATTGAGTAGCTATGGGCTCCTTGACTCTCAGGCCTGCAGATTGCTATTGTTGGACTTCCTGGAATGCCCTAAAATAATCCATTCAGTTCCCTTTCTAGAATAACTGATTCTCTTTGTTCTGTTCCTCTAAAGAACCCTAATGCAACACATACATAGAATTTAGTGCTGTTGATGATTTCAGACAACAATTGAGATTCTTATATGTTCTCTGGATCATGGAGGACCCTCTATAGCCATTTCTGGAAATCTCTACATATTGTGGCATTATTTCCTAATGCTGGCATGAACTTACATCTGTACCCCATAGATAAAATCTTTAACAATGGAATCTTTTAAGAGTGGCAAGACATGCCATATTGTTCTTAAGTAGTTAGAAGCAGATAAGATTAAATAGCTGTTTAATCTTAATGAGATTTCCATCCATCCCTGGTCAATTAGCACACGCTAAGAGAATAGGGACAAATTATCCAAGATTTGCCAGATTATGATAAAAAAATTTTGATAAGTAACTTTCCAAAAAGGTTATGTGTGGGCAATTGATTTTAAAGCATATCTAGTAGAATATTACTTTATTACTGATCCTATAGGTAGGATGTATGTTTTGGTTTGACTCACGTGTTCCCCATAAACTTATATGTTTGGAATGCTTGATCCCCAGCTGATGGCAATTTTAGAATTAGAGCCTTGTTGGAGGCGTGTTGTTGGGGATGGGCTTATGGGGTTATAGCCAGCTTCCTCATTGCCAGTGTTTGGCACATTTGCCTACCACTGTGGTCCACCTGATATTGGCCAGGAGGTGATGTCCACCCTCTGCTCATGGCATCATTTTCCCTGCCATCATGGAGCTTCCCCTTCAGTCTGTAAAACAAAATAATCCCTTTCTTCCATCAGCTGCTTTTAGTCGGGTTCTTTGTGCCAGTAAGCAGAAAGCTGACTACAACAATGTAAGTCAACATTATTTTAAAAAGTCATTGTGTAAACACACACGAGTAACAGGGGTCTTAACCACTGTATGCACTGAGAAATGAACCTACATCACATAGATAATCCAATTATTAGGAGTCTGAAGTGTCGAGCTCATTCCCACCTAACACTTATACAGTTAAACGTTTTCCATTTCTGTATATACTTTTATTAATCTCCCAATCATACTGGAATGTAGAGTATTTCAGACAACATAGATGTTGTGAGGATGCTTTGTGTCTAAGCCATTTATTAAGAAAGGGAGAAATTACTGAAAAGCTTAAGAAAGAAGCATGAGATTTTGATGAATCTAAGTGGTCAGTAGTATAATTACTTAAAAGAAGGATATTACACATATGCTTAATTAATTTCATAATTGCTCAAAATGGTACATGCCTGTCAGATATTTTAAAGCATATTCTTTTAATAAATATATAAGAATGCAAAGTATATGCACCTGTTATTGCAGGTTTGATTTTAATTATTTAATGATAGTTACTTTGATGCATAATGTTCTATTCAAAGATGGAGAGGCCAATTGGATGGGGATGAGTGGTGAGAGATGGATCCATTAATTGTCTATTACATCTCCCGATGTAAAGAGTCTGGTCAGATGAGCATCTGCTCCTGATAACCAGAGACATTGAAACTATTCAATGTCAAATCCCAGCTTTCTGGCTCTGGGTAACCAAAACATGCCTCCCATAGCATGAATGTTCTACATTGTACAACCAGTATTTATGGGCAATTTTTTCCATTGTCAATCTATTCTTATTGAACATGAGGTTCAAAGGAAAATACAACTATATATGACAAGAAATGAAATAACTATGTTGAGAAAATACCATGGATTACATGGAGAAAAGTGCCCATCAGCATGCGTGTATTATACAGCCTGACAGACACTGAGTGTGGTTGTAGTCAGTAGCCAGTTCCTTAATAAGGGATCAGATCTCAAACTCACTAGGTTGACTATAGGATCACAGAGACATGATTATTCACCTGACACCCAGGAAGTAAGCACTGCCATGAGTAGTGATGGGTGGGCTCAAGACCAGGCATGTGTTTAAAACATCTGGAGAAATCGGTACAGTGAAGGGCAGGCGTTAACAGACATGAACATTGTGAGGAAGAGAAAAGCATCTGTATCTGCCTTTGCCGACCTGTAGAGCTCTTGGAGATGGTCCACTCAAGCTCAGAACGAGAGCCTCCGGGCTCTTGTTGGATGACTTGTAAAACATTGTTTATTTATGGATTCTCCTGCTTACCTAGTATCACAAGAGAATCATCTGTGTCAATCAAGTGTATTAAGCAATGAAATGGTTGTTACTGAACTTTCGCTTGGAAACTATTCATAGACTAGCGTAACTCACTTGCTGTGAAGCATCAGGGAATGAGCAGACTTGGATGATGCGTGTTTCCAGGGAGAGAACAATATGGATGACATTTAGCTACGACATCGGTTTATAAAATGTGAATCGGATTTAGGGGTGCAATTAAATTTATGTCATGATTTCTTTCAAATCCTTGAGAAATACACACCTGGATAATAAAGCACATGATTTGGCCTTTTAAAGAATTTTTTTTACAAGCTGAAACAATTTTTTGACACCTTAGTATAATCACCATGACTCAAAATAGCTAGTATCTGACACAGCAAAGCCGTTTCCATTCCCACAGGAAACAGTACACTGACTCAGTACAAATTTGCCATTACTGTGTCTACATTGACCCAAAGCAATGGGTGTGTAAGTCAGTTTCAATGAAGTAAATCTATAAATACATGAAAAAAGATTATGTTGTGGTTTTCAATGTCACTCTAATTATTTCAGAGTCCAGAGTGCTAACCATTACACCATGGAACCCCATAATGTCATTCTAATTATTTCATAACCAGAGTACACACTGAGTCAAAAAATAAGTACAAGCCTCTGCCAGACATATAGGCATTCTCCTATATGCAACAGCCACTGTAATGGAGTCCAGTTAATAATGAATATAAACCACGTCCAGATATGTAGCTTTGGTACAAGAGCCAAAGTTTCTAATTACCTTTTTGCCTCAGCACCCTGAGCTGTGTCTCCCTTCCCCCAAGCCTGGACTCTTCAATTTTTTTTCTGATATTTAAAAGCAGTAAACTACAACTATCACTGTGACAAAATATCTGACATTAACAACTTGGAAGAAAGAATCATCTTGGATAACGGTTTCGCTTCTTTCTACCCACTGTCCCCCTGAGGTGAGGCCAACGATCATGGCGGCAGGAGCATGTGTGGAGGCTGCTAACCTCAGGGGGGCCAGAAAGAGAGAGAAGGGAAGAATAGAGAGAGGGAGGGAGGAGGGAGAGAAAAAGAGAGAGGAAAAAATATACATTTCAAATTCAGATCCCCAGTATCCAACCAGATTCCATTAGATTCCTCCTTCTCCAAACAATGCTATCAAATCACAAAGCCATCAACGGACCAGCCTATTTTTAAGGTCAGAGCCCTCACGAAACATTGACCTCTCAATGACTGGCTCCTTTGGCTAGGAAATGAGCCTTCATCATTTGAGTCTTTTGGGGAACACTTTATTTCTAACCCATGCTATCACCTAAACGTTAAGGAAAGTGTTTTATTTTGACTCAGTGTTTCAGAGGTCTCCTTTTATGGATTCCTGGACCTGTGGTTTAGGAATGTTGAGTGACAGGATCTCATGGAAAGAGCATGCTGGAGAGCAGGAAGCTCCTCATCTCACCAAGGTCAGGCAATGGGTGGGGGGAGAAGAGGAAGAGGCTGGAGATCTTGCCAGATTTTCAATGACCTAACTTCTCCCCACTTGCCACTTAAGTCTTCTGTGATCTAAGAGCGCCACAAAGGGGTGGGGACCAAAGCTTTAACAAATGACATTTTCAGGCTCATTTCAAATCCAAACTACAGCACACCTGATAGAAAAACTTCATTACATTGTGGCTTTTGGGAGACGTCATTCAGGCGAAATCCCTATACACGTTGTATAAAAGCTCAGGAAAGCCAAACTGCTAAGTATATAAAAAGTAGCTCCTATCTCTACCTTATTTCTAGTCAAATTAAGGTGAATGGATCAATTTGAAGAAGCCTCAAGCTAGTTCAGGACTTTATCTTCCTTTTACCAAACTGAATCCCTTGTCTACTCTTTCTAAGGTCAGTCACTGAGATTGGGCAGCTTCTTCAAGTCACAGAAACACCACAGGCTTGTGCTGCAGGGTTGGTTTAATGACATCCATGCAACTTGCCAATGGTGTCTGTCTAGTTTCCTGACATCTTTCTGGACCAGCTTCCGTGTGGCTCTTCTCCTAAGTTCTTGGGTCTCATTTCTGCTCTCTTCTCACAGAATCTGTGTCTCACGTGTGAGAAATAGAAGCATTGAGTTTATCAGGGTCTCGTTGGCATGGGCATCAGTTATCAGGCCTGAAAGACTAGAAAAATTCAATTTTTTAAGTTTTAAGTTTTTTAAGTCTGCATAAAATTACAATATATTCTCCATATAGGGGTATCTGAATGTACTTTAGGATATTCAATGATACTTCGTTTTCATTGATTTTTTTCTCACTAATGGGTTTTGAGTTCTTTTACTGTTTTCGTAACTTTCACTTTGGGTTTCTTCTTTGGTTACCAAGACTTGGAAGCTTCATGGTGACACAGAGTGGCACTCTGAGGGCATGGTGGTCTTGGTGGTCAAGGAAAACCAGTGTATAATTTTTAATTACTTAGTGATTGATCAATATACCCTATACTTCTGGAGAAAATAAGATTGCAAACCCTTTGGGGAAACCATGTACTACGTTTCCAAAATGGACTTCCAAGAAATAAACACCCCATAATCTCATTGAGACTCTGCCACATTTGATGTGTAATTTGGGGTTTGGGGATCTCAGGTTTTTAGAATATTGAACAATCTTCTCTTGAGTAACATCTTTATGTACTTGATATTCTTATGAAAGTTTTACTAAGTTTCTGTTGTAATTACAATAAGGCACATTTTAACCAAAGACATTTTAAAAGGTGCCAGGATGGGGAAAAAATTGAAAGCCCAATTTCATGCAATAATGAAGAAGCGAATAAAAAAGCATTTAGCACTTTCCTGACTTTTATGGATGAAAGGTGTAATGGTTTTGATGGGGATTAGAACAGGGAAAAATTTAAATTATCCCTTTATGCCAGAGGAAATGAAAATTATATTTGAACAGAACACTTGGGGCCAAGCCCTTCAATAGTCTCTTTTAAATTTGTTTAAAGAGATGGTGTATAAAACGAGGGAAGTGTCTTATAGAGGACTTACTGACTTAACTCATAGGAGAAAAATAACGCATGAACAGCATAAAGCCTTTTAAAGCCTGGAGTTTGACATTCTCCAGGAATAACGCCTAATAAAGGAATATCACAAACCATCTTGGGAAGGTGTTGACAGAGTCTACGTTCACCTCTGTCTCTAAGGGGAACACCCTGGATGTTCTGTTGAATTGCACCTCACCATTCAAATAACAGAGCTCTTATCAAAGTCTTGATATTGGGCCAGCTAGCAAAATGTAACGTAGGTGACACAAGAGCAGACAAAAATTAAATCTGCCCATAAAATTTATTCTTTTTGGAATTATTGTAGGAAAGACAAGAGTTACACTTAATCCATTCATCCTGCTGTTAACATACCCCACATCCAAAAGAGAGCTTAAAGGGGAGATGCCTCTTTCTTCATCTATTACTTCAGTATATTTTCCCTTGCTTACAATTCTAAAAGTCATGTATTTTTAAAAATGAAATGAAACACCTCTTGCTACAACAGACCGAAGGGTACAGTGACAGACATCTCTACAAAACTCCTTTCTCTAAAGCAGGCAGAAAGGGATGTGGGGGAAACATCTCCTTACAACCCTATTCTCTCTCGAGTTGGCAGGTGTTTAGAGGTAAACTTATGTCTTCTGTCAGCTCCACTTTCACACAGTGAGTTTAAATGCATAAATGTGGAATAGATTGTTGGATTTTATATAATTTTTCACATTAGATTGTGTTTGTAGGCTACTTTCATTTTGGACCCACAGGGTGTTTGCTAATTTAAGTCAGCTGGTCAGGGTGAGTCCCCAGATCTGCCCTGATTTATCTCCCCTTCATTCTGCACCCATTCCTTCTCTCTTGGCTGCCCATACAACATGTTTCTATGATTTTCTTAAAAATACTTACCCCTTTCAGAATTATTACCAGAAATTCATGCCTACTGTTTTTTTTTTTTTTTGGTGGGCTTTCTGCCTGAAATTTAAGCTCAGAAAATGCTGGGCACATTATCTGTCTTCTAGATTGTAGTAGCCAGCTCCGGGCTGTTGGGATGAACATCTAACAAAACACAGTTAGGAGAGAAGTGGGTTTATCTCAGGCTTACAGATCCATGGGAAGTTCCATCAATGGTGGAAGAAACCCACTCCATTCCAAGCAGAGAGAGAAAAACCACCAGCAGCCAGCAAACACCAAAAAGCAGCCAGCAGCAGGAAGCCTGGCAGAGCTCACACAGCTCTCTTACACCTTTGGGCTTGAATTCCTATCAGCCTCCAGTAACACCTTAGGGCTGGACTCCAGTATACTTTCTCCACTGACACCTCCTCCAGCCATGTGGAGATTCAAGTTACAATTTCAATTTTAACACCCCAGTCAATAGGGGACAAACTACCACATAGACCATCTTTGTCCAGCCAGTAGGATCACAGTAGCTGCCCAGTAGATATGTGACCAATAAATTTGTGAAAGTCTTTTAAATGTTTTCAAGGATAATGATAAAATAGTTTAGCAAAAAGTCAAAAGGAACAACTGAGTTTACCAAAGAGTTAAAAATGTCACAGAAATATCATTAGCCATGTTTAACTATTAAAATAATTTCTTTAACACAGTCAATAAATGTTTTTTAAGCAAGTATAATCAGAAAGTGCCACGTTCCCCCTTTTTTTGAGAAGTTTTCATCATTTTGCAAGCATGAGACCTGAGTTCAATCCCCAGTGCCCATATAAAATGATAGGAAGGCTGGCACATGCCCACAATCCCAATCCTGAGGAACCAGTGACAGGAGGATCCCTAGCGCTTGCTATCCAGACTAGCCTAATTGGTGAGCTCCAAACCAATGAGAGATTCTGTTTCAAAAAGGAGGGAATGGAGGACTTCTGAAGATAACATCCAAGATTGTCCCGTGGTCTCCAAAATCATGCCTGCACATAAGCTTTACACGTGCACAAATATGTGCACCCAGACACACACACACACACACACACACACACACACACACACACACACACACACACACAAATGCACAACCCTGCACACACACAGAATTATGACAGGATGACACTTCTAAATCATTAGTAAGTTCATAGAACTCGAAAACACTTGTGTTAAAAGCTGTGATCTAGATGGTTCATAATCTGTCTTAAATTTGAAACAGCTGCTAACTAGATCATTTCTTTGTTATCTAGTTATTTGGGCTTCCCTTTGATAAAAGTCCTTGTCATGCAAATGGAACATAAAGATTTCATTCATCCCTGACTATGCTACGTGCAGCTGTATCCTCATCATTGTAGAGCCCAGGCTCTGCCTGCTCCTAGATCTGCCATCCATGGTCACAATTGCAGAAGTACCCTTCAGTGTGTTTGCTTAACCAGATGGCAAATGGTTGCACAGGGAACACATCCATCCTTTAGTTGTATGGCTAAGCATTATAGAAATTTTAGCTATGATGGGACAAAACATTTGCATTATCCTGAAAATAGCATTTTTCTTCATTTATTCTAAGAAACAAGAATGGACATATGCACCAATCAAATGAAACATTCATGAGCAAGTGCTGAGCCATCTCTCCCAATCAATTCTAGCATTCTAAAAATGTGCATCTACATATTTGAGTAATACATTTAATTAAAAATAATCGAAATATAAAGTGGTGAAGCAAAATCTTGCAATTGCTAACATTTTTTTGTCAAATGGAATTCTGAAAAATGTTTATAGTAAAATTTCTAACATTTAACTCTAGAGCTGGGGAGACGGTTGAATGGGTGTACAAATGCAGACCTGAGGAGTGCAGACCCCCAGTACCCACATAAATGCCAAGTGGGTGTGGCAGCCACCCATAATCCCAGCAGGAGTCAGAGACAGGATCCCTAGGGAAAATGGTTATCTAGACTAACTGAATCAGAGACCCTGCCTCAGTGAAATCCAAAGGATAGAGACTGGGGAAGGCACCTGAGGTCAACTCTAGACCCCCCCACACCATGTAGGTACCCACACAAATACACACATGCATACACACTCTATATGCACAGAAAGAAAAACAGATCTAGACCACATGATATTCATGGGTATTTTCATTTCACATGTTCAATAGTCAATAAGAGTGTAATAGGATTTGTGAATTATTATGATTATATAGAACATTAAATTAACTTGGGCTCTAATTCTTCAGATTTGAGAATTTGTGGAGATTATATGGAATGACAAAATTGACATATATATATATATATATATATGTATATATTTGAAACTAAAATTCCTATAAACATTTACATGGAAATAAACAACTGGGATCAATTGATGTTTTGTTTGCTTTTGACAATAAGAGCCTTCGTGGGGTCCCAACGGTGACAAGTGTAGAGTGAGAAGCATTACAAAATATGAAACTAACCTACAAACATTCCTCTATGTTTTATTTAAATCAGCGCAGACCAAAAACTGTTCATTTTGAACATGCAATAGTTTTATAAATCTTACATGAATCAGAATAAGGTCAGAGAGCAGAATTCTTACCTCAATATCTATGTTGTTGACACTTATATTCTTGTATGGTAATGTTTTCCAAAATTATGAGATCAGAGAACAAAGAACTCTAACCTTCATTAAAATGCAACACATCTTCTGAATAACTTTTATAAAAGAATCTCATTTCATTTCAGAGACAAGAAGTATACACCACAGAATGGGTGCTACCGACAAATCTCAGAGGATAGACTGTATTCTTGGGCCAAGAAGTCCATAAGTATTTACCATATTTTATCAATGGCTGAATGTCATTCAGCAGGATAAGGAATTTGTTTACAAATAAGCACATATACTTATATTTTCCATAAGGTCATCCAGTCTGATTAGGGCATGCATTATTTTGTGTCTGCAGACTACAGGGTCAAGAATGAACTCCAGATCCACTGACAATCATGTCTCTTATGTAAAGTAGCATATAATTAATTCCCATTCTCAAATGTAACCTAAATCATCTCAATGATACTCATATTGTCCTGAAACCTGTAAGTATTAAGCAAATAGTTGTTATACAGCATTGTTTAATGAATAGTGTTGAGGTGAAAAGTCTGTACCTATTCAGTGCAGAAACCTTTTTCCTAACTATGTTGAATCCGTGAATTGTTGCATCTACACTCATTAAAAATCCAAGTGCATATGCTTCATGCTTCTCCAAGTGGTCTAAGAACAACCATGGATTATTATACCAGATTCCTCTGTAACAATTTTCTGTCCAAATTACTGGAGAGAACTATAATGATAGATCTTTTTAATCTCTCCTTAAAACCAAATACTGTCTGTCTAAAGTCGGACATTCACACCTCCGGTATGGAATGAATGATTACAAATTCCCTTTAATAGCATCTCCTACTCTATACATTTCCAGTTGTGGAAAGAACAGGAAACACTTAAGTTATTTTGCCATTCTTCCAAATTGTAGATAAAATGAAACATGTGCACAGTTTGTAGTATATTAATAAATGCATTGCTATTTATAATATAGCTGGAATCAGAAACTCCAACCACAATTTCTGTTGAAAAATAGGCAAAACTGTCTTTGATATATTTTATGAAGAGATGAAGAAAGGAAAGGGAAAAGGCATAATGTGTTACACATCTAGAGAGCTCCTAAAATAATCCTGTTAATTCTCTTAGCCTATTCCATCTGCTTTGTTTTTCCTTTTTTTTTTTTTCTTTTTATTCTCAGCGCTGGAGATGGAACTCTGGGCTCACACCTGCTAGGCAAGTGCTGTCTCACTCCCCAGCTAACATTGCAACCCCTTCTACAAGAGATGAACATTTCTGCCAATCAAAATAAAGTAAAATATGAGAATTTTTAAGTTATCCATAATTTCAGAATCCTAAGCATAATTTCACAATAAAATATTGAATTTGGAAATATGCAAGTGTTCTCTTAAAAATGGTGAACAAATTTCTCAGAAAAAATTCAAATAAGGGAATGAAAGCAATTTTGATATAGAGCATGGTAAATTCTGGACTGAAAAAAAGTCTGTCAGCTTTGGGAGTTGCCTGCTATTCATCTCGTCTCAGACACAAGGAAGCCTAATATTTCATATTTCAGTCTAACAGTTTAAAACGTTATTTTGGTTCCAGTTCCTGATTCCATGATTGAAACATACACGTATCTGGAAACATCACCAAGTACTACATTAGCATACACAACTTCAGGATTTGATGTCAGGTGAATTGAATTTGAATTAAAAATAAAATACTAAAGTAATATATGATTATTATCTAGGAGATGGGGCCTATTGGCCTCTGGCATCATTCTAGGCTTCACATTTTCCCTCCTGTTCATTAAGGTAATTACGGTCAATACCAGGAGAGACTCATATTTGTTAGGCACTGCCTGTTGGCACTGCTACTGAGGGCACGGAGAACAAAGGGTTAAGGATGTATGAGTGAGTTGAAACCCCGATAATTCGGTAGGCGTTTCCCAGCTCCATCAACCTTGACTCCCAACCCCCATGGCCCACAGGAACCAGCCTTTCCATCTCAGCATGACTGGCATTGGGTATCAGACAAACTTCCTTGTACCCATCCCCATGGACTGTGGCTAGAATCACGTACATCCCGCCACTCAGGCCCCCAAATGAGGTGTTCTCAGGTTGTCTACTCACCTATCCCATTGCAGGCCACTAACTCACCACCCCCATCAACCAATCTCCTTTTCTCTTCTCCATTCCCCATCCTCCTCACCCCCTTTTTCCTCTAAATGTAAGTTCCCCCAATTGAATAAAGAACTACGTGGATATACTATACACATCTGCTCGCTCTGTGTCTCGCAGGACCCCCCCTGCATGGGCCCCCAGCTCTGTGGACCCACCCTGAGACAGCAGACAGCTGAGCAGTGATCAGCCCTCACTCAGCTCCCACCGCTTCTCTGTTTTCCCTCTGCAGCAGCCAACTGGGAAAACAACACCTATTTGCTCAGTTAGCAAACAGCAGTGCATGACTGAGTCCCCTAAAACAGTGACAAGGTTGATGTAACATTCTGACGTGATGGAGAAATGTGTAGTTTTACACAACCTTGAAATATGATAGAGACTTAAAGAAGATATTTTTCTTATTGACTGTCGTTGAATGAATAAGACATGTCAACTGAGTGTCCTTGAGTCTATGCGAATCAAAACGAACCTTTACCACCTCCACAGGAGCTGAGGAGTTTATGGATTAAAGATTAAAGTATTATAGGTGTGTATTCAGACACTCTCTGCAATTTTCATCCTTTATCTCTTTTACAAGCCATAATTTTGTGGTTGAGAAAGAGAAAAAAATCAGTATATGTTTCCTAAACATCCAAAGTTTTCCTTGACTTTATATGAAATTATTTGAGACACGTATTAATTAACAGTGATGTCACCCAAAATCAGTAATTCTCCACTGGTACAATAAAATAAAACATGAGTGTATTGGAAGGAGTATATTTTAGAAATATAATAAATTTAAACTATTTCTACATTTGTTTTCAATCAACATTTTGCAATAATCCTAAAATACAGACCACCAGAAAATTATACTGATTAAAACACCTGATCTACTATGACTCATTCCTTCACAGGAAAAACAACTCAAGTTCAGTTAAATGGCAATTGTAAGTGAAAATGGAAATGAAGTCGAGGTGAAGAAAATGAGAATGAAACATGTATGTCCCAAGATCATCTAATTAATTTTAAAATATATTTATATAGGATTTACAGGCAAAGCATTCTTGTTAATTATTTGCAGATTTTATTTTTCTTTATTAAAGAACTTGCAACTGTTACTTTGGATTTACAAATGACATCATTGGGTTTACAATTTGCTTTTAAATTTTTATGGTAAGACTCATAACAAACAAGGGTGGAAGCCTAAGGAAAATAGATAAAGAAAAGAAACCTCTATAGTTAAAAGAGATACCCAAAGCCTCCATATAATCCCCATGCCAGGGATTAGGTGGTGATTTGGACTTTCAAGTAGGTCAGCAGTGATTTGAGAAAATCCCGAATTAAAGAGAAACCATTTACCATGAGACGGTGATCAGCTTAAAGCTCATTACCACTGGTTTAGGTTTTATAAAAGGAAAGAAAACCTGTGAAGGAAAAAGGTCACCAGGGCTCAGAAGGAAGGGAACCCGACAGACTGATATCAGCGGATGGCCTGTGAGTACACACACCAGTTTTACAACACTATTCTGATCATTTGGAACA
>PVHP010004719.1:0-69611 GCA_004024765.1 Zapus hudsonius | reverse complement strand
ACTTGGCATCTCTGTTCCTTGCTGCAGATGGTGGCTCTCCTAGACAGGGCATGGTGTCCTAGCACAATACTTAAGGGTCAGGAATTAGGTCAAAATGTGTGTACGTTTCCTCCTTTCCCGTTAGAGAAGGAAGTGACATTGACTGAACTTGCAACATCTATGACTTGTGGCATTTTGCATATTGATTCATTTTGAATCAGTTTATAGTATGAGACCAGCATACTTTCCTCATTAAGTGGCCAAACAAAGCAGAGACAAATCTGTTTTAGAGTCCCAGATTTTTTTTTACTGTAATTGAACCATGAAACCTGTAACATTAAGTTTAAAAATGTTAAATGTATTGATATACTTTAAACTTGCTATGAATTATGATGAGGACAGTGTGGAGCAGGTGACAGTCATGAGCAAGAAGGACCGGAATTATTATTCCAGGTTGAAAGAAAGACCCGAAGAGCAACATCATGTTAAAAGTAAACAAAAACAGCTCAAAATTGACTCCACATTTTTCTTTTTGGATACAAATCTAACTATTTATTTGGAATTACTTTGATATTTTCAGATATTTGTTAAATATATGTACACAGAAAATTTCATAAAAAATTTCCCAATATTTTATGGCATGTAAGTGTAAATTTAAACATTTATTCTTATAGGGGATGTCTTTATATTAGTGTAAGTATAATAATACAATGTTTAAGTCTTTTTTGTTGCTTTATATGTATATTTTTATTTTTTAAAATATCTTTATTATGAATAAGTAGATACATTGTATGAGCAAATCTTGTGAATGTGTCCCCATGTCCCTCCCCTCTGTCCCCTACCCAACTGGGGTCCCATCTCGGTGTGCATACTGATCTGTCCACAGGTCAGGGGGTTATGAACTGCATTAGAGGTAGCCAGTTTTTCTTTTTCTCTTCCCCCTTTGTGCGTTGTTGCCAAGGGGTACATGTCTCTGGATCTTCTCCCCCACCATGGCTCTTACATTCTATCTGCTCCTTCTTCAGTTCCCTGAGTCATAGTGGGTGATCTTAAGTATCTCTGGATCTTTGCCCTAGGTTGTGTTGGATTTCATTGGTGTCTGTCTCCATTGACCTTTCATGGTTATCAGACTTGCTGTGGTGATTGGTCTCCTGTTTGTCTCCTCACTTTCTTGTAGGTTTCATTTGGGCCCTGGGTGAAGACTAGGTGTGGTTTGTCTCCTGCCAGGATGTCAGCCATCATCCAATAAGACTTGGTGGAACTGAGTTGTCCCTGGCTCTCTCACTGCCTTCTGAAAAATAAAAACAGAATCTCCATTGGAGAGTGAGATCAACATAGGTTCAATGAGACAATATTGCTATTTTGGCTAGCTCCTAATGGGTGTCGCCTCTCTGTAGCTCTCTGGTAGTGGGAATTTCCCCTAGGAGCCCGGGTTCTTGGTCCCCATAGGATTCTGCTGTGGATGCCAGTTCCAGTTAAGGGACTCCATGTTTCTGACATAACTCATTTTTAGAATTTTATGGAAATGGATATACAAAACAATGATCATAGGGTGCAAATAATTTTACTTATTATTTTTTCTTTTTTAAAATTAATAATGAATATTTTCATCTGTTTCAAGCTTTTAAAAAATAAAACCTATCTTTGAGTGGATAGTCTTCCATTTTATGAATGTGCTATAATACATTTATTTAATCTAAGCAATAATTTACTTCCAGTACAGTAGAATTTTAATGTTTATTATTTGCAGTTTTGATCAAAGTATCCTGAACAAATTGTCTGGGATTCAGACTGTTTGGTTACAGAACTTCCTTTGTCACTGAATGGAATTTGTAACGGTAGGTTTTCATTTTGGCATTAGCACATTTTACTAAGTGGGTATTTCTTGATGATATTACTCATGTGATAGAGACTTCTGCCACTTTAAAATGCAATTTTAAATGATACAACAAATATGTATGTCCACAGCAGAATTTTCCACTCCAAGATTTCTGAGGTTAAGGAAATTGGTATAATCTTATTTCCACAGTAAAATCCAAGTCATGCCACAAGAAAGGCATTATACTAAGCAGCTAGTGAGTCCAAGGAAATGACTTTTAATTAGAGAAAATGCCACAAGTGACATTTAATCAAAAGCTTTTTTTTCGTAAGTCATGTAACTGAAGAAACTTGAGAAATACTTGAGACCTGAAAGTCACTACAAGCCGTGCTGTCGTTCCCTTGGGGTGGCTGATCTTGCTGGTGGCTCTAACAAGGCCTTGTCATGAATGGAGGAGGGGGCACTGTGCGATTTCTATGGTTCTTCTCTTTAAAAAAATATTATTTTTATTTATGTATTTGCAAGGGAGAGAGAGAGAGAGAGAAAGAGAGAGAGAGAGAGAGAGAGAGAGAGAGAGAGAGAGAGAGAGAGAGAGAGAGAGAGAGAGAGAATATGGACGTGCCAGGGCCTCCAGCTGCTGCAAACTCCTGATGCATGTGCCACTGTGCATCTGGCTTTACGTGAGTACTAGGGAATTATTGAACCCTGGTCCTTAGGCTTTACAGACAAGCTCCTTAACTGCTGACCCATCTCTCCAGCTCCCCTATGGTTCCTTTTGTCTCAAGATCATAAATTCTAACAGAAAGATACAGAACTTCACATGAAGATAGAACTGGGGCTAGGTGATTACATTTCTGATCTTGAGCTCTTCAGAATGTACGTGCGTGTGCGCGCACACACATGTGTATGTACATGCATGGACACATGTGCATGGAGCTAGTTCAAAATAAAATATCAAACCCTTAACAAAAGACCAATTCTAAATTCAGCTCTGTCATCAACTATGTGTGTTGGATTTCGCCTTCATGTGTGTGAGTTTCTGGCATAAACTGAGGGACTAAATTAGAACCGAGGGAGATTCATAGACTTTTAGCTCCGAAAAGAAAAGCTCTTCGTTGAGCCCCTCCAGCCCATCCTTCATTTTCCAAACAAGAATCTCATTCTAGAGAGGTTAAGTGGCTTGTCTGGGGGGAATAAACAGTAAGGGGAAGAGTTCAGGTTCAGATCACTTCATATCTGAATCCAGTGTTCTTTTATTTCACTACTAATCTCTACAGCTATTTTGCTCTAAAATTGATTAATTTATTATTGTCTAAAAGAGGCTTCATGCTGTGAACATTATAACTAAAATTGTGTAAATTTGTCCTTTTTTAGCTTTATCAAAAGTGGTAATTAGCTCACCAGATTTGAATGTTTTTCAAGAAGGAGGTTGTTTTGGTCTTCAACCTTTGAGAATAAATTTAAACCATAATTTATCTTGAATCTACATCTGCCTGCTCTCAGACTCAATCCTGTGGCTAAAAGCATTGCTAAAAATAGTAACGCAGAGCAAGAGATACAAACAAGTGGTAACACAGGGGTAAGCAAATGATGGTAGATTCAAATCTTAAAATAGGAGCAGGGATCATGAGGACGGTCTTATTTTGAAATCACATATATTATTTCAGACACACAGCTGTCCTTGGGGCTGTTAGTTCAGTTTTGCAATGAGTTCCATTGTAGATGATACAGCACATCAGCAGATACACCTGCAATCGACACCCATGCTGGGCTTATTTGGGCTTCTTGTCTGGAAGCTAAAGGCTTCAATCAAGCCTTAACTTGCAGACACAAGATCTCCCTTGGATCTAATTTACTCCCTCACTTCAGAGGTAGCAAGGTGGGAGGCGGCGGAGGGTTCTCTGATCCCAATCATTTTCTCTGATGTAGATGTCGTTGGGTGGATTAGGTGTTATTAGCAGCTAGAATCAACAGTACAACCAGGGTGGGGACCTGAGAAGTATGCAGAAGGCTGAACACTGCAAGTTGTTGGGTCAAGCCGAAATTAACCTGGAGTTCGGCTCAGGGACAGGGGGTGGAGCTTTCTCTACTGATTGATGCTTTTCATTATGCTCATAGGCCTTTCCTTTTTTTTTTTTTTTAAGATTTTATTTATTTATTTATTTGAGAGTCAGAGAAAATGGGAGTACCAGGGCCTCTGACCACTGCAAACAAACTCCAGATGCATGTGCCGTGTTGTACATCTGGATTTATGTAGGTACTGGCGAATCACAGGCCTTCAGGCTTTGCAAGCAAGTGCTTTTCACGAAGTATCTTGACAAGTGGGTTTGAGGGTGAGAAAGAATTACCCCACCTCTCAGCCACTGGTTAAGTTTGAGTATGAATTTTTCTCCAGCCCATCCAAGGGCATGACAGGTTGGTCAAGCACACCATTACTTTAGCTACCAAAACATTACTGAAGAAAATGGGCTGCCCCTGGGTTTCTTAGAAATTATGATGCTATGGTGACATGCTACAGGAAAGGGGTCCATATACCCTGTTTCTGTAGAAGACCACAGGATAATTATTTTAGCTTTGTCGGCCATATGGTCTGTAGAGACTATGTTTCTCTGCTATGGTGGGGTAAAAGCGTTCCCAGACATGTCGTAGGAAGGAAGACAAGTGTGGCTGTGTTTCAATAACGTTTACTTAGACAGAGGGGGCAGGGAAAGTCTGTCCTGCCAGAGAACATTCACCTACTTCATATCTCCTCTGGATGTGCTAATCTATTTTCCTAGTTACTGTGACAGAAGTTTGGGGATTATCTTTAATTTTTTTCTATAGTTCACAAAATAACCAATGTATCAGTTGCAGCTTTTCAATGTCTTTTCTGTCATCTCCTCAAGAGGAACTTTTTGACCAACCTACCTATGACAGGTCAAAGGTATTTATTCTCCACCCCATCACAATGAGTATTTCCTTAATAATACAGGTTACAGACTGTTTATTTGTTTGTTATTTGTCTCCCATACTGGAAAGCACGCTCCCACAGACAAGGACTTTGTCCCTCTTCAGCAAAGTTGGGGTTTGCTAGGAAAAGATTTTTGCACGTATTTAAGCACAGTGGTGAAGAGAGTGGGGGAGGCATGTAAGCCATAGAGTGGGCTTGGGTTCTCAAGTCTGTGTCTGTGTTGTATTATTGTTGTGCCTGACACTGACGTTCTTTAGAAGAATTATAGAGGTATTCAATCAGTCGAGGCCCAGCAGAAAAAAGAAGGCACATTTAGAATAGGATTAATAAGGAGGGCTTACTTAATACAAGGGACTGTAAAGGAGCATGTGCAAGCGAGAGGAAGGAAAAGGAAGAGTGAGTGGAGATGTCAGCTATTCTTAAGAACAAGGTTCCTAAGGGAAGGGGTTGTCACAAAGACCCTAAAAGAGAGGGACTTGTGGAGAGACCCTCTGGGACATGACCTGCATCTTTTGGTCAGGAGATGGAGCCAGCCAGAAGGAATAAAGGAATACATGTCTTCATCTCAGATCTGCCTCTGGGATTCTGCAGGAACCCGACTGCAGAACAGGAGACGGAGGAGCCAATCCACACACACACACACACACACACACACACACACACACACACACACACACACACACCAGCCTCCTGGCTCTGCAAGGGAAGCATTATGTCAACCGGGGACCATTTTTCATTTGGCCCCTCAGCATTCACTTCGTTTGTGTCCATCACAACGATGGATGAAGACACGTCTGCTATGAAATTATGAAGACATGATGTCAATTATTTTACACACATGCTCGAAATGAAAGCGTGAACCATCACTGGGCTCTCAATGTAAGGTAACAGGGAGAAAAAGAAAAAAAGATACAAACAACAGCATGGACTATTCCCATCTGTTTAACTGTTCACACAGCATTCTTTGCTAACCAGGTTTCCTATTCCGACCACCATTCTATTTCTGTCTCTGTTTCCCTTTGTCAGCACTGTAGTTAGACAGAGATCCTCTCCTGGTAAAATGATCCAAGCCTTCATCCTTCGAAGATTCTAAAATAAATCAGCAAATCAATTCCAGAGTCTTGATATAAGCGTGTTTCCTGAGGTCAGTTTTGCTACTATTAATAGATGCAACAGGACACATATGGCAACTCAAATGTAATTCAAGTAGCAGCTAATAAAGGGACTATGTCAAGTCTGGGGAAGACCCAGGCTATGGTTTCAGAGTTCCCCAGGCCATGACCAGGGCAATATCCAGGCAAGAAAGGAAGGGCTCATTCTGTACTCTGGAATGAGAAGGTTCCATGGTTAACACATCCCCAGAGCTATTTTTGAGACAGAACCATCTGGAAGTGGCCCAGCTATACCACTATTGTTATACACTCAACAGACTCTAAATCAACATACCACAGAGAGATAAGTGCACATCCATTTTCACTGCTGGCTGAATCACAATAGCCAGGAAATGGAACCAGCTTAGATGTTCGTCAACAGACGAATGACTAAGGAAAATGTGGTACATATATATACATAAGGGAATTTTATTCAGCTATAAAGAAAATGAAATCCAGACATTTGCAAGAAAGTGAATGCGACTGGAAATCATTGTGTTAAATGGAATAAGCCAGACTCAGAAAAACAACTACTGCATGTTTATGTGGACCTTAGATTTTAAATCATACACACATATGCACGTATGTGTGTGTGTGTGTGTGTGTGTGTGTGTCTGTGTGTGTGGAGGAGGAGATCTTAAGGTAGAGGAAATAGAGAGGCCATAGAACACATGTGATGTGAAAGCAGAAGGGGGATCTCGCTGGGGGAAGAAAGGGAAGCAGGTGGAGGAGAGAAGAGACACAAGGGTGGGGTAGTTGGGGAGGAGAACAAACATCAACAGTGTATAATGGCACGTATGTATGGAGCTTCTGTGCTGAAATGCACTGCACTGTATGCTAGTCTCAAATATTAATTTAAAATGTTCAAAAACCCCAGTACAAATTGTAGCTCCTTCTCTCATTATTCTTATTCCACACGCAGTGTGCTTTACTCTAACATCCCCTCTGCTGTAGTCAGTAGTTGCATGAGGTGCTCTGATTATATCACTTAATTCTCATGGGACTCTAGCAATGCGGCTATTTTTATCTTATTGCAAATAAAGAGAACGGTCTGTAACCAGTGTAAGTAATGTGAATAGTCTGAAACAGTGAGCCCTCTGATGTGACATACTGTGAGACAGAGAGGTTCAGTGGAAGGTTCTTGCAAAATCCCTCTACTGTAATGTAATCAAGTCTTTAGATCTGATAACCAAATTGGCAGGGAATATGGGGAGTAGAGAATTATCCTAAAATACCAAATAAAGAAGCAATGCAAGCAAAACATGAAATAGGATGGCTATAGGACAATTGTTCTCATTTCTACCAAAAGTTAATTTTTATTGGAAAAAAAAAAGATGGAAGGCCTGGGAAGATGGCTCAGAGGTTAAAGGCACTTGCTTACAGAGCCTGCTGGCCCAGGTTCAATCTCAAGTCTCCCACATGAGCTGGATACAAAAAATGTCTCAAGTGTCTGGTGTTCATCTGCAGCAGCAAAGGGCTCTGACACACCCACATGTACAAGTAAATACATAAAAGAAGATGCAGAATGTTCTAGACTAAGATGCATAGTAGCTATAATAACAAACTCAGTGTATTCTCTTTTATGGGATCCTTGTTTGCTCACAGTCATGAATGAAGCACTCGTCTGTGGCCATAAAGCAAGCGTATGGTGGGCTGTCCTAGGTTGTGGAGAGGCTGTTCACTTGGCCCTCACTGTTCTCATACTAGCTCTCCTGTGCCAAAGGCCTTAGACTTAAGTGTCTGCAGCTCTGCCTGGGGCTTTCTTGCTGCCCATTGTTGTGAGGAATCTACATCAGAAACATAGGCAAACACGTTTGAATCCTTCCTTAAATTTACAAAGGTGTGACATTTTTTGTTGGCACCATTTGCCAACAAAACTGTTTTCTTTGATAGCCAGGCAGAGGTAAGCATGGGTTCTTTTATTCTAATTATTAATTAGTAACTATTAATTATTAAGTCAGATTACATGTTACACACCTCACGGTAAACCTCTATCTATGTATCTATGTATCTATCTATGTATCTATGTATCCATGTATGTATGTATGTATGTATGTATGTATGTATGTATGTATGTATCTGATCACAAGCCATGCCAGTTTAATTGGCTACTGTTTACTAAGTAGTAAATTTCTTTGACAGCTGATCATTGTCAATCAGGGACTCTTTAATTCCAAGCTTAATTATATTAACTTTTAGAACTTCACATAGCAGTGTGTGTGTGTTTACAGAATGGCTAAAGAGATAATACAGTTCACGAAGGTCTTACTAGAGGCAGAGAACTGGCATGTGTGTCATAAGTGTATACCATTGCAAGTGGATCTATATTAGGTCCAAGTTTGAAGTTTGAGGTGAGGCTCAAATTTAGGTCCGACTGAAAGGAGGACTGGTTAAATAGTTATTAGCAGGCTTAGAGATCATTGTGGATGGACTTCTCTCTCAGAATCAAAAACCAGGAACTGAAACTGTAGGACTCTGATTATTGGTCAAGAGAAAAGGATCAGAGTTGCATCTCTGGCCCTGGGTGGAAACCTAACATTTTGTACTGTGTAGGAGTTCATTAACAGATAAATATCTAAACCTAATAAAATTATTATCTATCCAGATAATCTATCTTTTGGGCTGGGGAAATGGCTGAGAGGTTTAGGCTCTTGCCTACAAAGCCTGATAACCTGGGTTCAATTCCCCAGTACCCATGAAAAGCCAGATGCACAAAGGGAGTATGTTTACAGAGGCTGGAGGACCTGGCATGCCCATATCTTTGTCTATCTATCTTCTCTCTTTCTCTCTCTTATTGCAAATAAATAAATACAAATATTTTACAAAATCTATCTTTTGATAAAGGACAGGAGAAGACCATTGTCACTTCCCATAAGAGGCAATCCAAATGGACTTGTCATTCACCTTAAACATGTAAACATTCCTTAGGAAAGCTGCCTGGTTTAGAGACTTTTGAAATAGTATAAGGTCTGCCTACAATATAAGTGGGCACAGTGGTCTCTGGCTATTTTCTACTTTTATTCATATGACAATGGTCTCTTTGGCCACTGCCCACTTTCAATCCTGGAGAATGCTGCAGTTTACTCTGTAATACACTACATATCTTCTACACTATGTTCTGAGTGTCTTGTTTAAATTATTCCAAGGACCAGGTAGCTGAGGAGAGATCTGAGTGAGATTCCAGTGACAAACAGATGGAAGAATGCAATTCTAGTGTGCCTCAGCAGGCTGAGCTGGGTACCAGGCAAGGCTGAAGTTCTGGGTATAGTGTGGAGTTCTCGGATTGTCAATTCTTTAATACACATACCTTGTGGTCAAATGACACATGTGGCCATTGTCAAAACGTTGTCATTGTGGGCCTGGTATTTTTGATATGGTTTTCATATAACCATGCACCATATGTTCCCAATCTAGTTTGATAAGTTTATAGTTCTTTATCAGTAGGAATAATTATTTACCAGTGTGTGGCTTATGGGTGGAGCTGGCAGATGTCCAACTTTCCATGAACAATGAGATGCAGCGTCCCTCTGTCTCAGAATGTAGCCACTGCTGCGTAACATGGTATCACCCAAGGCAAAGCACAGCCTGAAAGCTACTGAGAAGGGCACAGTCTAATCTCCACAGTCATTTTGAATTTTTGCATAAATGGATCTAGAAGAGCTTCTAAGAATCTTACCAACACAGGTTCATATATCAGTCACACAGTTTTCCTATATTTAGAAGAAATCAGGAAACAGAAAATGGTAAAGGAAAGTGGATTTATTTATAGTTAAACCCATGGGGCGGGGAGGAATTGAAATACCTTCTCATCAAGCTTGTTATAATCTTTCAAGTTATGGAAGGCCATGAGACAAAGGCTGGAATACATGGGAATTTAGGTGTGAAATGAGCAAGTTGCTCCCTTCCTATAAGAAAGGGGGGCCTGGGCTTTAGGCTGTTTCTGAGAGAAATTTTATTTTTTTAAAGTGGAAGTGGTGGAGGAAACAGTATCTTAGTAGAATCTCTAATTGAACCCATTATAAAAAACAATATAATCTGGGTTTTATGGGATGTAGTATTCTCATATTCTGTGGCTGGAAGAGTCCTTAGATGCATGGATAGCATGAGCCTTTTGTATCTTTTCTTTAGAGGTCACCTTCAAACTCCAGATTTCTTGAACACGTTTCGAAAGACTGTTTAGCCATCTGTATTATAGCATGGTCTCTTTTCATTGTTTTCTTTTATCAGGTTATCTGCAGCCAGCAGTGAGAACTCTTTCAGTTTATTTGCAGCTTGATTTCCCTATAACAAACCACCTAGTTCCAGTGGACTACCAAAGAGTAATGTAACAGCCTGTCTTGTTTTAGAAGCCCATGGGCCCTCCTTCACTTGCAGTGGGACCGTATGGCACACCTGGCACTGGTTTCTTGGCACAGCATTCTCAACTCCACTCAAATTCTTTTAAAAACGTATTTCTTTTTTTATTATTAAGTATATGAACTTTGTATGGTCGCATCATGTGTTGGTACCATCAGTTCCCTCCTCCCTGCCCCCATTCCACTGAGGGCCCTCCTCATTGGGATTAACATTGTATTTCTTAAATGGCTTATAAAGTAGTAGGTTTTTATATGGCTTCTGAAAACTGGTTTAGTTTCAGTCAATCCTCCAGTTTTCTTCTCCCCTGTTCTCTACCCCTATTCTCACCTTAACCTTTTCCCCCTCCCCACAACGTCCCCTCTCTCGCTTCCTGCTCTAAAACCTTTTCTTTTCCTTTAAAAAATATTTGATTTATTTATTTGATGAGAGGGAATATATATATATGTGTGTGTATGGAGAGAGAGAGAGACAGAGAGAGAGAGAGAGAGAGAGAGAAAGAGAGAGAGAGAGAGAGAGAGAGAGAGAGAGAGAGAGAGAGAGAGAGAGAGAGAGAGCGCCCCAGGGCCTCTAGCCACTGCAAACAAACTTCAGACACATGTGCCAGCCACCCTGCGCATCTGGCTTGACACGGGTAGGGTACTGGGGGATCAAACATGGATCCTTTGTAGGCGAGCACCTTAACCACTGAACAATCTCTCCAGCCCTCAACTTTTTTTAAGTCTTAAATATATATTTATTGTCCATAATGAGTTACATTATTCAGTGGACAATGAGTTGTTATCCCCAATTCCCCAATGCCCCCCTCCCCATCCCCAATCAGCTAGATATCCTCCTCCGTGGGCCCTCTGGATCATTCCTTGTGGCAGGGGACCCTGGATAGCCTAGTACTCAGCTTGGTCCTCCTGGCCCAAGTGTGTTGATACTGAAGGGTGCCATGCCTCTGGATAGTCTCCCCCACCACAGCTCTTAGAATCTTTCCGCCCCCTCTTCCGCATAGTTCCCTGAGTTGTGGTGGATGAGTATTAAGGCTGCTTTAAGCTCAACCCTTTTCTTAATAAGCTCTGAAGTTACTTCATATTGGCTCATCTTGAAATTCTTTTCTGTAGTGAATTCACGAATCTCAGTTTCACTTGAGTGGAGGCCTCTGAAAAGATCTCCTCACACTGTTATAGCCAGACACTTAGTGGTCCATTGCTGGGTATTAGATAGAGAAAATATTATGCCACCCACTTAATAATTTTTAAATGAGAATATTACTTGCTCATAGAGATTGTGAAATAAATTAGGAATTTTGGGGTCCCCACTACCCTCCTTTTCCCTCTTCTTGGCCCAGTGACATCACATTTCTCTAGCTGAGCACATTGCTAGGTCCCCTTCATACTCTGGATCTTTCCATCCACCTTGATCATCAACTTCAATATATTCAAATGATAAGACTGTGGAGCACTACAGTGCTGAAGTTCAGAGGTCAGGCTCTGGATCAAGTGGCTCTGGGCTTTAGTCAGGATTTTGAAGCTTGATTTGAAAAAGTAACTATTGCTTTTTATGTGTCTATTCCTCGGCTATAGAATGGACAGAATAATCATCAATATGAATACATGCATGGGGATATATACAACACCAAAGTGCAGAGTATATGACAATAATCACATAAATGTTAGTATTATAGATAAAGTTTTATTAGGAAAATTGCTTAATATGATTCCAAATGAATATTTAAGATAAAATTGTAGCAATGATAGATAATGTGGGAAAAATTCCATATATATTTGCTTGTTGAGGGAATGAAGAAATGGTGAATTAACGAATTGCGTGCTTACTCTGTCAATCAAATGCTCTGTTCTCTATGAACTCAAGGTAACTTGCTGAGTCAGTAGTAGTAGAGTCAGTATTAGAGGCCAGCTTTAATTAAATTTATCCATATGTGCTCAAAAACTTTACAATGTAAAATGTACATGAAATTCTGACCGGTGGCTAGTGTCACTGGGTAGGATGAGACTTGAAATTTATACTTTGTGCTCTGTCTTACTTATATTTCTTATAAGCATGAATTATTTTATAAGAAAAAACCCAACTATATGATTATATATTAGTAAAATTGTGACAAAGTAGCACTGAGTACCTGAATTAGGATAAAGGTACTTATGCATATCCTCAAAATTTAGTTCTTAACCTAAGATTTATAATATTTGGAAGTTTTAACCAAAAAGTTTGACAGATATTTTAGTGTTTTTTTGTTTATGACTAATAATAGAAAAGAATAAAAGAGGACATCGTCTGGATCTGACACACCTCTGCCCTGCACACACACACATGCACGCGCGCGCGCGCGCGCGCACACACACACACACACACACACACACACACAATTGTTGGAAGCATGGAAGCAGACGGAGGTCTAATGGGAAGAATGATTTTAGTGGGAGAGGAAAAGGGAAGAGAGAGACCAAGTGGAGGAGCAAGTACATTGCATATATGTATGAAATTGTCAAAAACAAAAAGAAAAAAAATCATGTTAGAGCAGGTTAGCATATTTTCCAAATTTCATGTGATCAAAGCTTCGATGTCATTGTGTACTCTTAATAGAATAATATTTTCTCAGAAAAATACAGAGGATTATAAATGAAAAAAAAACTGTCTTTCCTCAAAGCTAGTAGCTATTGCCCAATATTTTTCCCAGCCCATGTGGAGTAGAGCAAAAAAAAATTTTCATAACTCTCTTTTAGACATTTGTATTCATAAGTACATTGCAATTAGTGAGACATGACACATTAATAGGCAAACAGTTTAATAAACATGCTAAGTTTCCTATTTTTGTGGTTAGGTTTAATATCACAACAAAATGAAGAAACTTGTTCATTCCACATTATGCTTTAAAATTTAGGATATCCTTCATTATTGATTCGGATACATTTGCACAGCCTACGTGATTGCTGTACCCCTGGTAAAGTCCTATGAAATATGACCTCTGAATATTGCAAAACTTGTACAAAAGTTCTAAATAAAACATTCCTATCTCTAATGTGTTTGCCAAAATAATGAATCATATTCGGCTGCTGTCGGTAAGCTGGGAGCTGGTGACGTGTGTTCCTTTTGCTTTCCTTTAACACGAGAGCAAGTGGCTGGATTTGTTATCATGAAAACCAAATGACTGGGAGCTTTGTGGTCCGTGGCACAGTTTCTATGCTGTGCATGGTTATCTGCTCAGACAGGTTATGATGGACATTTACCACCTGACTAACTCGGTTCAAATTTGTCAAAAGTCTGAATAAAACATATATACTTCCCTTCTCCTCTTCCTCTGACCTTTTCTTATAACTCTACTTCCTTTCCCTTGAATGCCAGTATGAAGCTAGTAGCAGGATTACTTGAAAAGTGACAAATGTGATAAATATTTAAACTTCGGGGATAAGTCATTACCTCTATTACCCAAGCAACTTTTAATTTGCACAATGAGCTCACTCATGTTTAAGGGACATGTGAGTGAGCCTTTACGGAAATATAAAGAAAAAAACAATTGTAATAAATTATAAAATGGTACATTTTCCTTGTAGAAATGGTTTATGATACAAAAGTATAAAGAGCACAACACAACAATGCTACAGTGCATTATTTCACTGCATCAAGATTGCACTAACAGTTTTTTCTTTTAACCAAAAAATACACACATAGTTTTATCTGTTTATTCAATTTTTATTTTTTGAGACAAAGTCTCCCTTGCTAGTCCAGATTGACTTGGAACTCATGACAATTCTCCTGCCTCAGCCTCCTGGGTTATATATAAGAGTCACCAAGCTCAGATCTACATACCTAATTTTGTATTCTGATTTTTCACCTCATTTATTAGTGGAAATTTACATAGAAGCCAATGATTACTTTAGCTTGCCTTTAAGCACAATTGTGAATAAATGAAGTATTTTTGGACTCCTCTTAGTCTCCCTTTCTTTTCTCGGAGTCCCCTTTCCACTAAGGAGCCCAATGTCACAGTAGGACAAGCACATTGCTCAGCACATGATGGCGTGTGCTTGTGACCCCAGCATTTAGAAGGTGAGGCAAGAGAATCAGGAGTTCAAGGCTATTCTCAGAAACTTAGCAAGTTTGAGGCCAACCCGGGCTGCAAGAAACCCCCTTTAAGAAAACAAACAAAAAAAAAATTAAAATCTTCCTTTGGTAAAAACCGTACAACGCGATATAAATACCAAGTCCATGCCTACTGCTACGTTTCTTTCTTCAGTCTAAGTCTGAACAAGACTAATGCATTCTGTTGTAGTCAGATTTCTTACTGCTTACACAGAAAAGAACCCAATCAAAAAGCAGCTTGTGACTCAAGGGGAAACTCCATGATGGCAGGGAAAATGGTGGCATGAGCAGAGGGTGGACATCAGCCACAACACTCTAAACAGTGGCAGGAAGGTGTGCCAAAAGCAGGTACGGGGAAGCCTGCTTGATTTGACCATATAGGTCCACCCCCAACAACACACTTTTAACAGGATTCCAATTCTAAAACTGCTATAAGCTGGGGATCAAGTATTCAGAACACATTAAGTCTATGGGGGACACCTGAATCAAACCACTACAATCTGCCCCTGAACACCATAAAACGATAACCATGCATGATGTAAAATGCAATGCATTCAGCTCAACTCTAAAAGTCCCCATAGTTTTTATCCATCACAATGATATTCAAACATCCCCATAATCTAAGGTCTTTAACTGAACTGTAATACAAAAAAAAAAAAAAAGGCTGGAGAGATGTCTCTATGGTAAGGGCACTTGCCTGCAAAACCTAATGACCCAAGTTTGATTCCCCAGTACCCACATAAAGACAGATGCACAAAGTGGTACATGCATTTGGAGTTTGTTTACAACTCCAACAAAGGTCTAGAGACCCTGCCACACCCAGTTTTTTCTCTCTCTCTCCTCTCTGCAAATAAATAAAATATTTAAAAAACAAACAAAAAAACCCCAAAACCCATAAAGGCAGAGAACAAAATTCACATTGCAAAAGAAAGCATTGGGCATAGCAAAGAGGTTGAACCAATACAAAACTCTATTCACACCAAGTCTGCTAATTCTAACCAGTGAAGTGTCTTTGGACTTCCAGTTCCACCCCTCCAGCTAGGCTACTCATAGTCCTGGAAAACTCCATCAGTGCCTCAGCTCTCCTTGGCAGCCATCCCATAGTTCTAGCATCTCACTGGGTCTCTACTGCAACCCACACTTCATCCTCATGGCTCCATTGGGTTTCCACACAGGCAGTCCAACACGCCTGCTTCACACTGCCCATGGCCACACTGCCTGGAGCCATTTCAAAAAAAGAAATACCCATGTTGCACATCAAATGCCTCTCTCTTCCTGCATTTGTTATACTCCATAGTAGCAGGTAGGCTACCAACTTGTTAATCCAGGGGGAACAAAGCCGACTTGAAAAGCAGTAACACTTCAACATTCAGGCTGCATTCTTCCTGCTGTCCCAATGCAGATCACCTGGCCCAAGCTCAATGGTTGTCATCTCTCAAACAATTGCAGCTGAAAAGGTAGCAGTTTCAGCCCAGAGAGTTCATTTATTTCTGCGTCATCTCCATCTGCTCACACCAGTCCATTTCTACACAAAGCAACCCTGCACGAGTTCTCAGGACACAGTCAGGCAGAGCTCAGCAATCCTTTCATGCAAACTGCTTCTGGCACAGTCCTGACAAAGTTCTTTCTCACCCTCGTAAGCCAAACCTCACAGTCCATAGTCCTTACTGCATTCAGGTCTTTCAACTCTGACCAGAATCATCCATGAAGCTGTACTTAAAGCACTGCAAGGCATCTCTTAGGCCGAGGTTTCAAATCCTTCCACATTCCTACTGAAAATCAATTCCAAAGGCCAAAACCACAGAATCAGGGTTCTGTCAGCAACGACTGATCCAACTCTCTGGTACTAAAACTGTTGTTTAGCACATTGCTCATTGCTGCACAGAAAGAACCCAACCAAAAGGCAGGAAGGGTTTATTTTGGCTTACAGACTCAAAGGGAAACTCCATGATGGCAGGGAAAAGAGTGGTATGAGCAGAGGGTGGACATCACCTCCACCACAGCACTGCAGACAGTTTCAGGAAGGTGTGCCACTTCTGGCAATCACCTCCATAAGCCCTCCCCCCAACAACACACCTCTACAAAGGTTCTACTTCCAAAATCGCCATCAGCTGAGGATCAAGTATTCAGGACACATTAAGTTTATGGAGACACCTGAATCAAACCACTACTCATTCCTAAGGGAATCTGAAGAATACATTTCCTGGGCAGTTTTCCAGACAGTGTTAACCCTCCGTGCCCAAATTGACCATCTAGTTCGGCAAACTGAGGTAGACGTTCTAATTTTCCAGTTACCATCAGATGAAAAGGTTCAGGGCTGATTGCCACAAGTAATGGTGGACCTGGGAGAGCAGTGTGAAAGTTACGTCCATAATTTAAGTGGAGAAGCACATTCGAATTTTACTATAAATCTTCTAGGCATCTTGCCAAGCACTGTAGGAACTCTGGGATTGGTTCATAGCTCCGTCAGGAGAGAAGCTGAGGCTGTTTTGTGGAAGCATTGAAAAGAAAGAATTTTTTTAATGCTTTCTGCTAGGCTAAGAAAATTGTAAATTATTAAAAAGGCTATATTTCAGGTCTAGGAATTTAGGGTTCGAAACAAGCCATTTGGGGAATTCTAAAGTTGAGAACAGAAGAAATACAATTCTGTGCAGTTTATGTGGAAATTTACTTACTCTCCATTAGCATAAAAGCGTAAAGAAGGACCGACAGGAGAGACCTCTGCTTATGACTCGCTCACACAAACACTGATGTCACTAAAGCACCAGTTGGCTCAGTGGGATCCTGGACGCACGACAGTTGTCTGGGGTGCCACTTCATGCTGGCAGTGGGGCACTCCCTGCATTCTATATTTAAACTTGGCACCTGCTGGGGAAACCCTGGCATGGCTTCAGAGTCAGTGGCACAGCTGTTAATTTCCACAACTTGCTGAGGTTTCCAAGAGGATGTTGCCAGATAGGGAGGCAAAAACCATATGGACAAAAGCACCCTTTGGAGCTTATAGAACACTCCAGAGAGATCTAATATGACAGACCAGTTGGATCAAGTTAGGTACAGTTCACTTCTTCAATTCAGTGCTGTAAGCTGACCACAGGAAACCAGCAGTGAATAAACCAAATTATTTCCTTGCTCTCTCTTCTGAATATATTAGAAAGTCAACTTCCTTATGATTTATATTGAACCTAAGAGCTTTAAGTGGAAAAGTCTGAACCCTAGCGTGTTTATCTAGCAGAGGATAAAAACGTTAATATACAAGTAAATAACTAAGAAAGACATCCGAATATGGCAAGTGTAATGTAAAAATATTTTAAAAGACTGTAACGGCTAGGGAGTAATGTAGTGGATATTTTATACTGGATGGCTAGGAAGGCCTTTATAAGGAGATGCAACTTTGGCTGAAGTTGAAAAGGTTGCAGGAATAGAACAGTGGAAAGATGCAAGAGGAGAACCAAGGGATGAGATTATAGACAGAGCAGGCCTGTGATGGGAAGCTTTATTCAATGAGTGGGGCTGCAGGGTAGCGGTGTGTAGGGTGGTGTCAATGGCCCCAGGGGCAGGTACATGCAGGATAATCAGGGCTTTATGCACCAACATAGGGGGTTGAGGTTTATTCCAAACAGTAGTGAATGTCTTGAAGTGTGAGAATCATTAGAATTCTAGCTTCACAGCTGGCTCACCTTGTGGAATGAGTATGTCTAACTCATTTTCTGCACACTTTCAGAGGGCTTCTGGGGTTATACACATGCATCCAACAGTCTTTACCCTGAAGGAGGTTTTGGTGTAGGGTGATTTCTTTTTGTATTTCTTTTCTGATCTGGAAAATGAAAATAAGAGCTGCCAGTTACTTTAGAACATTGGATTTGCTGTTGATTAAACTTCTTGCAAAGGTTCTGAAGGTTTATAGCTTCTCAATAAATGTCAGCTGATTCTGGTGATTGTTATTAATTTTCATTTGGTTATAAAAGGTTAAGTAAATGAAATATGCGAAGGTACTATTTAATATTTCATGACTTGCTGTAGAAAACTATAATTATATACAAGTTTTTGGGAACTTACAAGCTCTGTATCTGAAATTCTGTTGGGCCTGGTGGCACATGCCTATAGTTCTAGCTGCTTGGGAAAATTGCTTGAATTCAGAAGTTCAAGGCCAGCCTGGGTGACATAGTAAGTGAGACTCCATCTCAGTGCACACCAAAAACCAAAAAGAAAAAAAAGGAGAAGGTAAAAGAGAGAGGAAGAGTGGGAGGAGAAGTGAAAGGAGGTGAAGAGGGAGGAGTAGAAGAAACAGAGGAAAAAGGAGGAAGAGAAAGAGAAGGAGGAAGAGGAGGAAAATATCAGAACATGTTAGCTGGCTTCATGGTAGAGACACGGTTTGCATAAAGTTATAAAATATTAGCAAAATCTATATATCACATAACACAGTCTATATATTAGTTCACGGGGATTGCTTTAACAAATCACTACAAAGTAGGTGGTTTAAAACAACAGGAATTTATTTATTGCCTCAGAGTTCTCTGGAAGCTACAAATCCAAAATCAAGGTCATCAGGGTCATATTTGCTCTGCAGGTTCTAGATGAGGATTCTTCCTCCCTTCTTCCTGGTTTCCTGTGGTTGCTGGTTGCTCTGTGACCTTGACTCATGGCTGCATAACTCCATGTTCTGTCTCCATTGTGTCTGCTGCCTCTTCTCTTTTGGTTAAGAGCCCAACCTACTCCAGTACTTTATATCCTAATTAGCTCTGCAGAGACCCCAATTCCCAAAACAACTTATATTCATACTTACCAGATTAGGGCTTCAACATATATTTTGGAGCTATACTAATCATATCCTCTTTCCCTCTCTCTCCTCTGTCTCTCCATGTGTATCTGTGTGTGCTTGCAGGTTTACATCTGTGTGTATGTGTGCACACACATCCAACACTTGAAAAATGTTGAAGAGGAAATGGGCGTACAATGCAGAAGTTGACTGAGGATGGCTGTTTCAAGAGCTGGGAGCACTTTAGATTTTCAGTTCCTTTCTCTGGTGCTCCTAAAAGAAGCTAGATATTTTTTTTCTGGATTAATTAATTGCATATAATCTCTCAATTTCAAAAACTATGTGGTGTAATTTGCACAACTAAATGTACATGTTTTCATATAGAATACTATGAGTCGACAAATGTATATAATTGTTAGACCACTACCACCATCAAATGCAGAAGTGTCCCAGAGTTTCTCAAAATTTCTCAACCACTCTTTAACACCAACCACATGTAATACTATCAGCTTTCTCTATCTTTAACTTTGACCTTTACTGGGCATTTTATGAATGGAATCATATATGTGACTGATAGTGTGTGGCCACTTGAATATGGCTTCTTTCTCTAAGAACACAGCATTCACAATTCCTTCATGTGGTTGTGTGTATTGGTACCTTGTTCCTTTTTAACACTCAGCACTATTCTTTCTGTGGTTTGGATTGTACCACAGTTTATCCTTTCACCAGTTGAGGAACATTTGAGCCCTTTCCAGTTTTGGTGATTATGAATAAAGCCATCATAGATATTCAATTACAGATTTTTGTGTGTGAACCTAAGTTTTCCTAAAACTGTTTATTAATAAATATTCCAAGAGTTGAGATCATAGATAATATTGTAACTAGATGTTGAGCTTTATAGAATGTGCCAACCTGTTTTCCAAAATGATCACCATTTAAATTTCCATCAGCTGTGTTCAATGTTTGTTCTTTACTTCCTTATGAGTATTTATTTCTTTATTTAACTTTAACCATTTTATTCTTTTAATTTTAGTAGCTATTTAGTTTTAATCTTGCTGTTTCAAATCTGCATCTGGCTTTCCATGGAGCCTGGGGAACACAGGCTGACAAGTTATGCAAGAAAGCATCTTTAACTACTGAGCCATCTTCCCAGTCCATATTTAACCATTTTCAACAAGTGCAATAGTAACTCATTCTTGCTTTTATTTGCATTGTTCTTACAGTACAGCTCTTTTTTGCCCATTTCTAAAAACGGGGATGCTTGTTACTTTTGCACTGGGATTTTTAAAAATAGGTTCTAGATACAAGACTGATCAAATATACATTTTGCAAATATTTTCTCCAAAATTTATTGTCTTTATGGTGTCTTTCAAAGACCAGAACATTGTGATTTTGCTAAAGTCTAATCTATCAGCTTAGTTTTATGAATTGCACTATTTCATTTAAAAGTTTTTAAAAATTATTTTTACTTTTTGTTTTTTTTTTGAGACAGGATCTCATGTAGCCCACATTGGACTCAAGTTTTTTGGTATATTTGCTTTTTAAATATTTTCATATATTTAAAATATGAAGGAGAGAGAGAAAGGAGAGAGAGAAAGAGAGAGAGAGAGTCATCTCCAAGCAAGTTCAGATGAATTTGAACAGACAGGGACAGGGAACAGAAGTGGGAGGAACCAGCAGGATGAGAGAGGATAAGAGATGGGGACCCAGAGAAAGATGGGGACCCAGAGAAAGGCAGCTCGGATGTAGGGAAGCTGTTAAGTGGGAATATGGTACCAGGGCTGAGAGAGCATTGTGTTCTTAATGAGAACAATTCTGAGAATGGGTTAAAATATCTCAAAGTAAAAGTGTCAGTTCAAAAATAGTTAAATGATTGTTTGCCAAAGCAACACATCTACCGCTCAATCCAGCCTGTGGTAAACGGCTGTCAACTTCCGCCCTCAAGACTTCCATGCTTGCAGCAAAGGCTCCCATCAGGTCAGGCTCACTATTCAGTGAGTGGGTTTCAATATATTTTTTATTGATTGTGAACTTTACTCTATGAACACATCACATGTTGATCACATTCCCCTTGTATTACCTCTCCTCTGCCCCATTCTACTGAGGGCCCTCCTTGGTGGATTTATTGGTATTCATTATGGGGTCATAAATACAGCAGTCCCGGAGGAGGAAGAATGTCTCCCTCAGGATACTCCATCCCCCTATGGCTCTTACAATCTTTCCACCCCACTTTTGTAATGTTCCCTGAATCTTTGGGGATGTGCTATAAGCAAGCCTATTTTAGTGCTGAGCTCTCATTGCAGACTCTGGATTTCTACTTTGATGAGTTTTGAGTGTCCTCGGTGACTATAGCCATTTCCCTAGGGCTAGTTGTCAGGCTAGCAGTGAGAGCAGTACCCATGCTTAATTTGTCACTTCCTCTGTGATGTCTCCTTGGACCCTGCAGATGAGCTTGAGGGCAGTGATGGTTTTGCTGCAGAATAATCATGGAGGAATCCACAGAGGACTTTCAAATCCATGTATGCTGACAATCATGTGCCCAAGGAAGGGTTGGCATTCAGGGGGACCTTCTGATTAAGGAGCTTGGCCCATCTAAGCAATTGTTATGATAAGCTTCAAAGTCTCTGGGTTCATTAACAAAGATTTGCTAGCAGGTTTGAAGTCTGGTTTTTTTTTTTTTTTTTGCTTCCTTTATCACGTGTTCATACCCAATTCAGCACTTACATCTTTAAGACATTCATGAAGTTAGGACAATACAGTTTTTTAGAGTTTAGAGAATTAGTTTTCTAAATTTCTAAGAAAATATTGCTTAAAAATGAATGACATTCTCTCTGAATTTAAACACAGTTGCCTAAGAAAGATGTTGAATGTTTGGCCCATCATAAGTCCAAACTTCTGTGTTGTGGGATTCATTCAGAAACTTAAAGGTCAGTGGGCTTGTCACCAGGCTGTGATGATCATTACTGATCACTGTGTTGCTGTGGCATGCACACTCAGGAACATCAATCTCCAGTTCTTCACAAGCTTTTAAGATAATGGATTCTTCACAAGTCCTTTCAGAGTGGTGCTTGAAAAACATTGGGGAATTTTGTGAGTGATAGGTTGTTGATTGAAAGAAAGGACACTATGCAGTGATGCACCTCAGCTTTGTGCACACTGCCTTGGGGCTGTTTCAGATGACTGCATCCCTAACTTTTTTTAACCACTAAGCATTATTTTCATACTCTTTTGATGTTTTTTTTTTATGAGCTCCAATCCCATATGTGCATACAGGAAAATCTCCCGGGCATCATGATCACGTATATAAACCATTTATTTTGGTTAAGGTGATCTGTCCAACATATTTAAGAAATTATGACTAAAATTTTCTGTTCTTTTTTGGTTTTTATCATCTGCATGGTGTAATTAAAATTAATTTTTGATATCTTGGGCTGGGGCTATTGCTCAGGAGTGGATCACGTGCCTTGCAGGTGCATATTTAGGAAAGCCTGATTCTCCATTCTGAGAAAACAAAAACTCAGAGCACTGTCTGTTTACTCTCTCCCATAGACCGTTGATGTTCCCAGAAGGTACACTGATGGATGAGTTCATTCAGAGACTTCACTTCCAGTCAACTGTTTTACGAGAATAATGAGGAGAAATGAAATAGCTTTCCTAATTTGAGCCATTTTTTGTTCCCAAAAGAATTTATAGAACAAGCGAAAAATGTACCTGGAGGAGAGTTGTATTTCATGATACTTTCTCAAATAAAAATAAAATAAAAAAATAAAAATAAAAGGTTCACTTATATTCATAATCAGTAAAAAAATATGAACAAGGAAAACCAGTCAACTCTATTTAAAAGACAAGAAAAATTGTCCCACATAGCAGTGGGGAACCCATCGAGAACATCCTGTGAAGATATTTGGGTTAGCTGCTCGATAGTACTTCCCATAGCTTGTAAACCCATGGTATCATACGTTCACAGTTCAAAGATTTGTTCCTCACAGAACACATCTATTACGTTTATATTTATCTTTTTAAAATTTTTTAATATTTATATTATTTATCTGATGCTAAAAATTACACCTCTGGTAGGCTTTATATTGCAGTAAATTCCACCAAAGTTTATAGACTCAGGGATATTGTATCATTACTGGTGAATCTATGCATTTGGTCCAAGGAGCACAGGCTGGGAGATGACCTCTCCTGGCTCCATTCTGCTTTCCTGCATAGTCTGCTAACTGAGGGCCAACCAGGCATGCTAGAGGCAACGACAATGCTTGACTTGAAGACACCACTGAGCACAGACTAGGGGAAGCACAAGCACACATTAAAGTGTGAGGTCAAACCATGCTGACGTCCTAACTTACCAAGTGCAGGAGAGGACAGACTTGTTTGGCTGGTATTCATTTCTGTGTATTTGGCACATGACTATTGTCCAAATCTGTGGGAGTGACTGGCAATATGGCACAATGATTTTTTCTAATCTGGAATTTTGGTACAACTCTGGATCCCAGTGATAAAGTATCTGTGACATTTTAGTATATCTCTCAGTATCCTTTTCTTCTTACCTCCCTTCTTCCCTTTTCTTATGCCCTTGCTCTCTCTATATCTCCTTCGTTGTTTTTTTGTTTTCCTTTATTACTTCTTTCTATTATAAAGCCTTAAATATATCAGTTGCAATCAAAGTAAAATTATTTTAAATCTTATATTTCTTTCTTTTCTACTAAAGTATAAACCAGAACTTTCTGACATCTACTACCAGAATGCCCCTCCACATTTTGGGTTTCTAAGATGCAGAGACTGCTAATGCCTGTCAGGCATGAACCACGCATATTAATCAAACTGGGAAAAGAATGTCTGGTTTTAGAATTATTTCTATCAGCACTGTGGTTATCTCTGATTGCTTCATTTCTTAGTAAGGGTTACTAATGACTATTGTTATATTTGTGAAAATTTTACTCTGCTGTCTCATTTATTCCTCTTTCACCCAATTCCTCCAGATGTTCGCAATTCAAGTTACCTAAGCTTAGCAAAGCAGAAACACTGTTGGATGTTAACTGAGATGTAATTATTGAAAAATTTACTTTGACTATGAGTCATATGAAGAAGTAAACGTCAGTTTCTGTTCTTAATGGGTTTAGAGTAATCTAGTTTATGATATAAAGAATTTGGTTCCACTTCTAGGGATGCCTACCTCTTCCTTTTCTGTCTAAAAAAATCCTTCCTCAGTTATTATAGTGTCTACTGGGAGAGGAAATCCCACTCCTGGCCTAAACTTTTATAGCTGAAATGATCCCTAATTTTGGCAATCACTTACATGTCAGTTTCTACCACTGTGGTGTGAGTTCCTTCAGAGGAGTTTCTTTTGTTGTTGCTGTTACATTTATCTGATTCCTGGTACTCCTCACCCCCCCACACTTTATTTTTAGGAAAGGTCTGACTCTAATCTAGGCTGACCTGGAACTCACTATGTAGTCTAGGTGACCTCAAATTCAAAGTGATTCTTCTACCTTATTCTTTTCGGTTCTGAGATTAAAGGTATGAGTCACCACACCTGGCTATTCTGAGTATTATCAGATGATTAAAAAATAGAGCATGAATTATGGTCTATGATCACATAAAAATAATTCTCAAAAACATCCTAATATTTTAGAGTGTATTGACTTGCCACATATTACTGAATCGGTCATAAACCATTACCACCTTTTTGACTCTTAACTCTCAGTTTCATCATACTTAAGATTCTGTTAACAGTATTTCCATCAGTCACTTATGGAGGTTTTATGTGGTGATTGACCCAGCCCTTCTGGAAATTATTTATAAACATGAAATACTCAATACTTTCTCAAGTATTGAGTATTTTATGTTTATAGGACAGTAAGTACAATGCCATAATGAGGCTTTTCCAGTTTAACATGTGTACAATTAATGAATCTTTTATTTCTTAGGTGTGATGGTGAGGTTTTGTTGTCAACTTGATCTTTTTAATTATCTTGGGTAGGTCTCTGAGGATGTTTACAGGATGATAGCCTCTCAGTAGGGGGCAGGATGTAAGGAAGCTCAAAGGAGCTAGAAGTAAACATCCTTTCCTGTGTGGGCAGTGCAGGAAGGAAATTCCAGAGCCTCAGGAAGCCATTAAGTCTGGGGAAGGGTTGTAAGACCCCACCCTATGGCTATATAAAGGGAAAGAAATTCTCTTTGGCTCCTGCCTGTTTGCTGTTCTGGTATGTGTGGTGTTGGTGATGGGTTTCTCTCTCTGCTGGGACCTGTGAAAGAGGGCCAGCCTCTTTCGCTGTTATGGAACTTCCCCTCAATCTGTAGTTTCAATAAATACTTTCCTCCCCTAAATTGTTCCCGGTTTAAAGATTCATCCCAGCAGTGTGTGGCTGACTACGACATAGGATTATAGAGCTATTAACTCTGTTCTTTTTAAATTGATAGCTATTTAAAAACTATTATCATATTTAGCATATCTGTAAGTGCTTTAGAAAATAACGTCAGTAGCCAAATTACTTTGGTTTGGGCATGTTTTATATTTTACAATGGGTTCTTCTAAATCTAGTAGCTGAATGGTGGGTTTCTGTTTATTAGATATAATGCTTCTAACTTCTTTACCCCTGGAAAGGAGAATGAAAGGAAGGCTTAATTAATTGCTGGAATTCTGATCCTTTGGCCATGCTTGCTAAATGATTTACACTGGTGTTTTGTTAGACACAGTTGATCAAAGGCTCATTTGCTGTTTGTGTGGATCAAAAGCAGTTGTGGGGTTGGGAATTTGCATTCACAAAGAAAACAGCATAGCCTGAACAAACGAGACTTCTAATTTAATATCTCCTGGATTTTTCTGCCCAAGTAATCTTTCTTTCTAATCTCTTTGATCATATTCTCTTTCAGAAACAGGGTCTATCTGTTTTATGCCAAACTCAAATGACCTCTTTTTGTATTCAGCATCCTTTGCCTGCTTGCCTGTATCCACAAAACTCTTCTGTTTCTCATTTCCCAGCCTTTCATTTCTAATGAAGCTTGTTTCATGTTCTTCAAAGCTAATCAACTAAGCGAGGTAATTCATGAAAAGATGCCCTTATACTGTATTCTCCTGGAATAGGTCCACAGGACTGCTTTTAAAATAGCTTCTGTTACTTAAGAGAAATTACACCTGTAATTTTTCTGTTCTTACCTTCTTTGGCATGTTTAGACATGGCCTTTAAAAGTATGTCTTTAAGCAACACGTACCAGGACTTTTGAAAGAGGAGAACAGTCAAGGATGTTTTATATATTAATCACACATGAATGTTTATTTGAGTATGGAAAAATCATTGATTATTTTCTACACGTAGTCACATGCCATATGCTTTTAGGTGGAGGAATAAAGTAGAAAGAAACAGAGTCCTTGTTCTCAATGTCTGAAAATCTAGTGGAAAAGGGAGACAAATGAACCAATAACCACTTTATAGTGCAATCCTTAACCAATCCAAGCTTTCATATGTCCCAGAAAATTGTATAAAAAATGATACCCAAATTGTACCATGCAATATGGGCATGGTGGGGGCATGATGTATCCTGATTTGAAGGACACATGGATATGATTTGGTGGGGAAGCTGCTCAGAAGCTCTGCATTTACATCTCTGAGATCTCGTTCCATGAGTCTCTGTATCTGACTGATGTTGATTGAAGTCTTTATAGTGAAACAGCATTCATAAATCTGGTAGTTTCTTAAGTTCTGTAAATTGCCACAGTTGAGAGGGTGATAAGACTCCTTAGAAATGCAGGTGACATCTGAAATAAGAAGCCTCACAGAGGATTGATTTTAACTGTGGAGTCTGTACTGCTTTGTTAGTATATGAAAAAAAAAGTACAGTATACCAACTGGGTTTGAAACAAAAGAAAGTCACAGAATGAAAACTATTTTGATGACAATAAGAATCCAGTCATTGTTCATGGAAATTCTTGAGTGTGAGGTGAAATTGAAGGAGAGCACGTTTGCTGCAGAACAGGCCTTGGCAAACATGCCAGTCAAACCACTGTTAAAGTAGCAACCTTTGTGCTTGTGGCATCTCATCCCAGTCTTGAACCTGTGATGTCTTCCTTGTCGACCTCCTTAGTGTTCAGATGATAGGCATGTGCCACCAGGCCTGGCTTGCCTTTTCTTTATTGTATGAGCTTAGGAAGTTACTTCGTTGGCAGTCAAGATTCATGAGTCTTTGGAATTACATTTTTGTTTTGAAAATTAATAACTTCCTTATTTTTATTTTTCATTTCCCTTTCCTCCTCAGCATATAAACATCAATATTGTTGCAGAAAGCACATTGGCCAAGCATTGGAGAGGAGCTTCTCTTTGTTTTTTGCCAAGTAGAGTTGGAAGCACTTAGTGATCACAGAGTTTTGCTCAAGCTCAGTGTATCTGACAGCTATCCTGATGTCCACAGGAGAACATGACTTTTGTCATTTACCATCAGAATCAGCTTTGTGTCATTTTATCGTAAAGCCTAATGCATCTGGTTTTCCTTTATGATGGCTGCACTGCGTCTTCCCGGCAGTATCTAATATTCCTTTCGGTCCATCATCCTCATTCTGTTTCAATTTTGATTTGCTAGCGTGTGCTCTGTCATGACCGTTGGGTGCTCTTACCTCCAACACTACAAGGTCACCACACCGCCACTATGAGAGTGATAGTGTGTTTTCTTAGCTCACTTCCTAGCATGGCTTTTTAAGAGACATCAAAAAGAAAGTCTCTTAAGAAATGTCAGATGAACCAATTAAATCTTCTCTGCCACCCCCCTCCAAAGGTTCTTAACCCAGTGTCCTTTCTTTTATTCTTATTCTATTACTCATGGAAAGAAAAAAAACTTACTTTTTTTAACCTAATATTTTGCTCACCATTTAATCCTTATTGAATTTCTTTCTACTGGATGAATAGTTCTATTCTTTTGAAATAAGTGAGGAATCTTTGTACTCAAAGATTTTTTTAAGGAGTAAAATGCATCCTACCACATGTGATTGGGAAATTCTCATTTCTTTAGAGAAGTTGGTTTAATTATTCATTTCTGGACAATATAATTAGCTAAAAATAAAGGGTCAAATTCCACTTAATGTAATCGCTTATCCAAGTGAGACAAGTCAACTTTGGTTTGAGGGCACCATAGTACCAGTTATCTATAACTGAGTAAATTTCTCTAGTTACCAAAGAACATTCCATGACAAGACAACATATAAAACCTATCATATTTTTACACTACAATTGGTTTATGTATAGTAGATTTACATATAGCAAAGTAACTTTTTAAGTTCAAACTCAAAGCATACATTGGTTTAAGATACATCTACAAAGCTTATATTGTTCATGGCTTTTCTACCCTTGATTCTAATCCTTTTGACTATATTTTCTCATCTTCATATAGGATATATTTAATTTTCTCCCCTACTTTGTATTCTTTGAAGACATAATGTAAGTAGAAAGATATACATTAAAGACTAAAGATCCATGAACAATTCTACTTGTCAAGTCAAAAGAATATATATTTATATATTTCATTGTAGAAGTAGCACTTACCATTACAGGCAGTTATATCATCCTATGAGTGCCTGGCCATTCTCCGGTGCATTTTCTTGAAGACCTTTCTGTGTTTGACTGTCCTCATTATGCACATAGTTATGTAGTTGTTTTCCCAGTAGAGTTGAGGTTGGGTTTATAACTGCTTTAAACTACTTTTGGATCGGCTTTTGCTTTAGTTTTTCTTCACAATAAGATCAGGGCTGATTTACCCAAACAAGCTTTATCTCTCTTTACATTAAATAATTGCATGAAAAGAGAAGATTGGATAATTTATTATTTAATTTGGAATTTCTTTTACCATGCTGGGAATTGAAACCAGGACCTTACAAAGGCCAGGAAAACAAACACTCTACCTCTGCACTAGACTCCCAGCCCCTTTTTGCTATATTTCTCAGTGTACTGCTCATTTTAGCTTTCTCTTTTCCATGTTTTTGCTCAATTACTGGGTGTTGTTTAAAGTATTATTTGCCCAGAATAAAATATTCTGAAATAAAATTTATTTTGGCTTCTAGTATACTATGAGTCAAAACTGATCAAGGGTTTTCTACAGAAGAAAACTCTGGGACAATTGTCTTCCATAGCTACCTCTGCCCGAACAATCTATTTGACCCATTTTTGTTTGTATGAAAACATTTTTTTAAAATGTATTTTTATTTCTTAACGTTTTTATTGGCTTAAAATTACATATATTAACACAACAATATGCTCAGTATCATAGGTTCTTAGATACAGCCATTGAATCCATGGTGACATTCTCTCTTATGCATTGATTATTCTCCCCCCATGACTCTTACATTCTTTCCACCCCTTCTTCCACAAGTTTCCCTGAGTCATAGTGGGTGAATTTATATTTTCCATAGTTAATATGTTTTTAAGAGTCTGTAGATTTGTATTTTGGACAATTTTGGGCACCCTTGGTGTGCCTGTCTCTATTGTCCTTCCCCAGGTTATCTGTGGGAATAGATCTTTTGCTCGCCATCTCACTTCCTTAGAGGCTGCGTTAGGGCTCTAAATGGTGAGTTTGAGGTGAATGGTCTCCTGCTTGGGTGTTCCCCGTCAAGTCATGTCCCTTTGGTGGAGTTCAGTTGTCCCCAGTTCATGATGCTTTCTGAAAAATACAAATAGAGTCTCCAGCAGAGAGTGAGATTATTATTGGTCAATTGAGACAGATATTGCTAGGTTGGTGAGCATTCAGAAGGTGTAGCCTTTCTGAGGACCAATGGTTAGTGAGGACTTTCCCGTGTAGATGGTGTTCTTGGTCCCCATTCAGGGTTGCTCTGGGTCCCCTTACCAGTAAGGGGTTCCCTGCCTCTAAGCCGATCTCATAGCCAATTAACCAGCTGTTGATTACCCACCTAGGTTGGGCGCCACTATTGCACAGATGGGCGCTTCTTGACTTGCTTGTCTGTGCCATATAGCTGTGTGTTCTACACTCTCAGGCCATCAGTCAGTGTAAGTTGAAGATGCCTCCTGTCCACTCAGGATATCGTTGGTCTGGTTCCCCTGGCAGCTCATGCAACACCTTCTGGCATCACCTAGGCTGCCCATCTGGGAGCTGATTTCTTTTCTGGATTTACCAGGGTCTCTCATTGTTGTGTGATATCATTCTATAGAATCTTCAGCAATAGGGTCTTATCTTTTGCCTGAGTTGAGTATTCAAGGGCTGTGACAAAAGTTTGTCTTTTTTTACGGACCATTTGGGTCACTCTGATCAATAGCTCATTGTGGGAGGAAGCTACTTACTGGGTTGGGGAGCCAATGGCCAGTGTTCTTTGTACCATTGGTAGGCTTCCACACACCCCCTCTTTGGGGCCCCATCTACCTCCAGAACTTGTTGTACAGAAAATAGGATTCTATGGAGTCAGATAATTGTTACTTTAGGTTTATATACCTGATTTTCCTGGGTCTAGGTCTGGTTAAAAATTGATTACATTTGCCAGTTCATCAGCCACAACAGTTTCTACACTGTGTAAGATTAGGAATCTAAAGGAAAACCAGGATTTGTAGTTTCCTACTTTAGGAGGCTCACTCCTAATCAGGGACAGGGAGAGAGAAGGGCAAGGGAATGTTTCTTGCCTACCCTTATCTCCGCCATTGTCAAGTATTGTATAAACTAAACCCTTACAAAATTCTACATAGTAATATCTAGCCTACATCTACTGAATACTGTCAATTCTGTCTCCTGATGGGTGCATGGTGCTCCATGCAGAGGAATAATTTATTTCTTTCCTTTAACAAGCAGCATGCAGGAATATAGTCAGGGCTTGGATAGCTGTGAGGAGCTGACAGGCTCTGCAAAAACTTCTGGAGTTAATTCCAAATGGAACAAGGCACTATTACTAAATGAGGGCTATGTTAACAGTGAAGGGGAGAATCTAGACTCTTCATTCAGTTACCAACCTTCACTTTCTGCTAGGCCAATTTCACTTCTTGCCTATATCCTGAAAATGTCATTTAGACTCTGGTCTTTTTAAAAGATATCTTTATTATAAATAAGTATATACATTGTATGAACAAATCTTGTGACTGTGTCCCCGTTTCCCTCCTCTCTGTCCCCTACCCACTGGGGTCCTTCCTCAGTGCACATACTGGATCTGTCCATAGGATAGGGGTTTATGAACTGCACCAAAGGGAGCCAGCTTTTCTTTCTTTCTTTTTTTTCCTTCCCCCTTGTGTATTGTTGCTGAGGGGGCGATGTCTCTGGATATTCTCCCCCACCATGGCTCTTACACTCTTTCTGCCCCCTCTTCCACTCAGTTCCCTGTAGACTCTGGTCTTATTCAACTCCAGTCTCTTGTTTATACTTCAGTCAGAGTACTCTTCCTTGACCATAAAAATGAACAAGCCACTCAGTGCTTGAAGCACTTCATGGCTCCTCTTGCTCTTAGGCTCAAGTTCAGATTCCTCAAAATGGCCTCAGAGGGCTGTAAGACTGGCACCTTTTCCACCTTCATCCTTCTTGTCCCAAAATACCTGGTAATCCTAGCACACCTCCAGTTGCTTACCATGTGCCTGTCTTTTTCTTCGGCCTGCCTTTGTATAAACTGTTCTGAGGAAGACAGCCTCAATCGCTTTGGGGAATTGAATGGAGAGGGTTAGGAGTGTCCATATACAGGTTTTCTCTTCCAAGAACAAATCTATCTCTATTTTTTTTGAAACCTGGAGCCCTATCAGTGGACCTTTTATTTTCCCACTCTTGATAGATAAGTGGCTATGATATATAATTGGTTTGTCTTCTCACTGTTTTTGTAATAACTAGCAGGATGTGTACAATTTTGAGTGACAATCAAGTTCAGTCTCAGAGTCATTGATAGGGGCAATAGTTGGCAGGGAACTAGAGTGTTATTCATATGGAGCCAAATTTATTAAAAAAATCTCTTGAGTGTTTAAAGAGAACCTAGAATTATAGGCACCTAATGTGAATTTTGATATTATGGGGGCATGTGTGTATGTGTGTGTGTGTGTGTGTGTGTGTGTGTGTGTGTGTGTGTGTGTGTGTGAGAGAGAGAGAGAGAGAGAGAGATTGGGCACATGGCCATCACATCCAGAGGACAACTTAGCTGTCATTTGGTCCTCACCTTCCACCTTGTTTGAGGCAAGTCTCTCCATGTTCACTGCTCTGTTCACCAGGTTCACTAGCCTGCTAGCTTCCAGCATATTCACCTGTCTCTGTCTCCATGGGATTACAGAGCTTTGTGAGAGCTTTGGGGGCCAAACTAGGTATTATCCTGGTTTGGAAAGCATTTTTCCCATGACCCATCTCTCCAGCCCAAACTTTAATTTTTTTAAATGACTGCAACTCTAGCTAATTAAACATCTCTATGGATGAGTTTGCAGTCTTCTCTTTCTAGTTCATTGCTTTACATAGAATCTTGACTTTAGCTTTTGGTCTAAGTACTCATTCTTTATATCATCTGATAAATGTCAATTCTTCCTAGCAGCATTCTGTGTCTTCAGGGCAGGTTTAATTTCCTCTCCTGTATAATCTGCAGTGGCCTGATCTTCCAGTGTTAGCATGTGAATGATTCCCATTGTGCTTGCAATTTAGGTAAGGCCTGGGATCATTTTTGTCCTATCTTTTTTTATTGACTCACTCACTCATTCAACAAATACTTTAAGAGAATCTAAATTTATTTTTTGACAATCTCCTATGTGTATATAACGTGTTTTGATTCTATGTCCTCTCACCGCTCTTTCTTGTTCCCTCCCGTGCCTGCTGAGCCCCTTCTTCTTAACCATCCCCCTCCTTCTACTTTCAGGTCTGTTTTGGAAGGAAACCCACAGAGTTGAATTCCAGTTGTTTGCATAAGCATGGCTGGGAGTTATTTACTGGAGCATGGGCAACTTACCAGTGGCTACAGCACTTCTGAAAATGATTCCCCTTCCCCACCAGCATCAATTAACTGCCAATAGCGCCTCTGAGACCTGTGAGGCCCCTCCCCCATCCGTGATAGAATGATGACCATTAAACAAACATTTAATGGGCACCTTTATGTACTTGTAGTGTCCTAGGCACTAGATGTTCAGTAGTTATCAAAATAAAAATGCTCCCTAAATTTATGGATGGCACTGAGCGTTAAGATTAAACAGAAGCACTAAATAGATATATAGTGTATTAGAGATCGACTCTTTAACTCTCTTTTGGAAAAAAGAGGTAACATTCTCCTTTGTTTATGTCTACTTTACCAGCCAAGACAAGCTTAAGTATTTCTCATTAAAACAAAAAAGTCATTATCAGATCCTTGAGTCTTGTTAAACATCGGTTTCTCCCCAAACTCTTGCCATCCTTCACTTTCCTCCATTAACCTTTAGCTCCACAGACATACTATTTATCTGTTCATGGCCTCTGATGGACCTTTTCTCTTTTTACAGAACTCAAGAATACATTTTTATTCTCCTGAGGGAAATACTGCCCTGAGAAAATTTAAAATAGGAGGAAGAAACCAAGGATTAAAGAGTGAAAGTAAGTTGTCCAAAAGCCTTTAATGGTCAACAGACTAGAGCAAGTAACTGGTTATTACCTGTCTGTCTGCCTTCTACCACAATGCACTCGGCTCATACTCTTCCCAGGAAGTCCTCAGGTCTGTAGAGCAAGCTATACGTTCCCTGGGATAGGGCCTGGGGAGACAGGAGGAAGCCACTTTCTAAGGATGACATCTTTCCTTCATCAGTGTTTTAGGCCAAGAAGACGTAGCAGAGAAACTCTGTGTGTTCCAGTGCTAGCGTGTGGTCAACTCATAGCTGACAGAGTTAATATGGGTTTTTCTGTTCAAAAGGCCTTCTTGGAAGAAACATGTGTTAGAACCATTATTTTTCCGAGATCTGATGGAGTCTAGGCAATGGCATAGTTGGGGCATATCAAACATTTTGAGGACCTGAGCAATAAACTGGTTAACCCCATGCTGGGACAAGTAAGAAGACAGTGACTACATGTCCCACAGTGGCCAGAGGCAAAACAGTCCATTCTAGGGCTTTTGCCTGACAGTAGGTGCACGTCTCTTCCTTTCTCTGGGAGAAGGTACTATGCATCTCCTCTTGCAGCCCAGCTCCCTTATCCTCAGGTGTCCTCACTTTGTTTCTACTCAGACCAGAGGTGTGTTGTGGTTTCTAGAGGCAGAATCCAGATCTGAGCCTTTTCCAAGCTTGGCAGAAGCTCCTGGCAAGTTTCTGCTTGGATTGTCTGGTTTAGTTCCACAAGCTGTTTTGGGGACATCTGCAGTTGGAGAACAACCAGTCTCTCCCCAGGCCTGGGAGAGTATCACATGGCTCCTCCTTGTCTCGTGTCCATGGGGTGTTTGCAGCAGCAGCAGCAGCAGAACTTTCCTAGGCCCTGGAGAGTCTCAACACCAAAAAGACTTGCCTTTCAAGGTCTTGGTGTGTGCTTTGGGCCTCAGCATCCTCCCTGCATGAGCTCTGAGGCTCCCTTCACTCTGCCAAAGCTCTAAGTCTATACTGATCGTTCTCTGGGTCCTAGCACACTACAGCATTTCACAAGAATTTACTGAAGTAAACTGTTATGAGCTTATGGAATTAAACTACTGATCAGAAAGAGAAATCTTAGAGATCTATGTAATCTTAGAGATCCACTTCATTGTGTCCTTTATGCTTTCTGAGTTGAATGAGAAAAAAAAGTCCAGTTACTATAAAGAATATTTCCCATGAGCTGTACTTTATAGATTGTTGTACAAGGAGATAACTTATGTAGGCTGGTGATGGGGAAGCAGCTATCTGTCTCCCTCACATACTGGCATTCTTTAGAATATTAAAGAAGGCCCCCAGACCTGCAGACTTCCCAGATTAGCCTAAAATTCTTATGTGATTCTTGGCATAAGATATAAGGGCTTCACATTGAAAGCAGGAGTCAGTTATTTCTGAAGACTCTGCCTACTGACCTTGCACTGTGGTAATAAGTTACCCAATCTGCTCTGTGGTAAACCCTTTTCACAAGGGCTTTACAAGCATAGAATGAGTCTAATATGAGGAACTGATCATGTTAGGAAAGAAAGGCCAACTCAGCTTGTTTCAGCCTAAGAGTTGACTGATAGCTGAACCCAGGAGATTCCCAAACTCCAGATTAAATTAAAAATAAAAATAATTAAACTTTCAACTTCAAAACCAAAGAATGGGTTGCTCAGTTCCTGATTGATTTGGGTGCTGACAAGGAAATGTTTTTGCATAACCTGTTTGTATCTGACCTACAGTCTGAAGGTAACACTGAATTTGTTGTTCTTCAAAGAACTCTACTGAACTTCTGTGGGTGTGCTGTAACCCTGGACTTCATTGCTGAATGTTTGTTCATGGACTTGAGCTAAAAAGATCCCTGAAAGTCTGGGTGACTCGGGTTCCAGCCTGGAAGCCTGACGTACTTCCTTCTATTTACCCTCAACCAGGAATGTGTCTCACAGGGAAAATGAAGGCATTAACCAAGAGCATGGTTTAAAAATAAGATTGATATTATCACACTCTTTCCATTTGCTTTATGGAAGACTTAACTTAGAACATTCTGTGAATCTGCATCGTGGTTATTGCACACACACTCCTTTAAGTATCTATGGAAAATATGACTTCTATTTCGATTAATATCCTCTCTTGCATCAAGGAGAAAAGTAAGAACTCACATGAGAGAAGACACACTTGTGATTCTTACTTCTCCACTGGGCTATGTTCTCATGTCACATTTGGTGTACACAGACTCTAACTTCCTGCCTTTAAAGGTATCCATAGGTATCGATGAATTTAAAATAAGACTTTGACTAGGAAGTTTGTTTCCTTTTGTCTAACTGCTTATTCATAATGAAACCAGGCAGTGTGTGACAACAAAGAGACCATTTCTGGCTTCCAAAGTAGGACAGAGATAGGGAAGAGGTGAGATCTGAGAGACCCATGGTTCCACTGGCATTCTGGACCGTCTGGTGTGTACAGATCCCTGTGAGCAAAAGCCAGCAGTGATTACCCTTCTTTGTGTCCACAATCACAGGGGAAGTTTTAAAGGGGACTCTAAATAGACAAAGGAACAGTAGCTACTGCTGAGTTTTGATTTCTGCTTGAAATCTAATTTTTGTTTTAGGAGAGATGGCTCAGTGGGTAATAGTGCTTCTAGCACAAGATGCCATCCTGTTGTAGGCCTGGCACTCCCTGAATTCAGTTCCCCAGCACCCGTGTAAACATCTGGGTATGGCCATGCATGTCTGCAATTCCAGTCCTGTCAGGAAGCAGAGACTGAGAATAACTGACAAACTCCAATATCAGTGAGAAGATCAATATCAGTCTCAAGGTTCCATTAGGATGAGCAAGAGGACAGCTGATGTTCTCCTCTGGCCTCTGCATGCACACACACAAGGAGCACATCTTCACATACATGTGTCCAACATGCACACAGACCACACACACATATATCACATCACATCTACTACACACTCATATGCACATGAAAATAAAAAAAGAAGAAAAAGAAGAAGATATAATTACCCTTCCACTAGCTGAATCCGAGAGCTAAAGCTACTGAACATTCCCCCTCAGGAATAGGTTACTGCAAATGGGCTTCTAATGCTGCTCCATTGTAGTCCAGGGCTGAAAATTTAGGGTCCGTAGTGTGGACCCCATCCTTCCCCTGTTTTTGGTCAATGGACAGCAATGACTTTGCATCTTAGTCTTTTTTCCCCACCTTTTATTCAGGAAGCTGTTTCACTGATGCTGCTTCTCTTTCTTCTTTGTCCCCAAAATTAAGATCAAAGGTACAGTTCAGGTCGCCTCTCCTCACTCTACCTAGCTACTGTTCAGATGAGGGCATGTATATTCATGAGTTTCCAACAGTATGCGATGATGGCTCATTCATTGTATTACCCTGAGGACTTATGTCACCCCATGTGCTTCATATTAATTCAGGCTTTGAAATTCTGTTCCCCTCGTCTCTTCAGAATGTGGGATTTCTCCCCATTAGTGGCTCATCTCTGTCATAAGACAAGGCTGTTCAGCATTGATTTGAAGAAGAGAGAGTAAAGTGCCTGTCTCTTATGGCTGGAATTCCCTGCAGCGCTTCGCACAGTGGCTTGCATGCAGTAGATACTCTGTCAGAGATCCTGACAGGATGAACGAGGGCATGAGTGAAAATTACCCAGCTCCGTACTTTCCTAGCCATCACCTCTCCAACTTCATTTCCTTACTTGTAAATATGTGAGTGATCAGATGTTTCTTCATTTATTTTCAATATCAAGATTATCTTATTTATTTTTGACATACATCCAATACTGTATAGTAACTATCAATATAAGCCTTGCAAATGTTTCCCAAGATAGCAGAAAAATGATCTCTGAAGTGTGGTTAATGTGTACTTCTTTCTCACTATTCCACGCATTACCCTTAAAATAGGGAAAATAAGATATAAGACTTTCTCCTCCCAGTAAGAGGATGAACTTGTCCTTCCTGAGAAGTATTTACCAAAATATACTATTTTGGGGAGAAAGAAAGCAAACCCCATAAGTTTGTCTTTCCATTCCCTCCCTGCAGAAAATATGTCTATATATAATTTCAAAATCATTTTGATTTTACTTTCATGTTTCATGCACCGTTAATAAAGTACTCAAGACTATTGACAAGAGATTTCCAATTATTTTTATATTTCTGATTCCTAGAACTGTGTTAGTTAGCTTTATATCACTGTGATCAAATACCCGAGAAAAGTATGTTAAGGGAGGATGGATTTCTCTTGGCTCACAGTTTCAAACGGATTGGTCTGTGGTCACTTGTCTCCTTCTTTCTGGATCTAGTAAGGTGATACATCATGGAAGTCAGAGGAAGTAACACAGGTTATTCATATCATGGTTGCCAAGAAGCCAGGACAAGTCCAGTTTCAAGGACATATGCTCTAGTGACCTACCTTTTAAAGTTTCAAGAACCTCCTAAACTAGTACCATTAGGGTCTAAGCCATCAAAATGAATCTTTTTTTTTTTTGTGGGGGGACTTCATATCCAAACCAGAACAACTGGGTGTTCAATAATGTGAAGATACATTGTTAAAATGGGGAATTCCAAAAGGCCTGAACTCACTTGCCAAGGTAACTGAGAGGTGGTAGAATAAGGTCATAAGAATAGTTTCTGATTCTAAACACACTGCTCTTGAAAATATTGCAAAAATCTTTAAAATCTTCAGGAAATGATCTTTACAGTTTTAGCCAAGGATAATTACCAGTGGAGGCATCAATTATGAGGAACACAGACAGAGTCATTTTGCTGGGTTTACGACATTTAGGATACAGTCTGCCACCAGGGTGGTTCTGAGTAGCCAGCCACAAGGGAGAATGGAGATTTTCAGTCTTGAGAATTTTATTTAAAATACGGAACAGAGAAAGACTTGGGAATTTAACATCTTTATCTCCTGTTAAAAATAATTCTGTTTGAGTGAGGACTACATGGCCCAAAGATAACTTGAATTTCATCCCTGAGTAGAAGCTCCGCTAGGTAAACTTTGTGGAGGGAATTCCTGTAATTTTTCTTGTCTCCTTTGAAAGAAATGATTTTAAAAAAGTAGAAAGCAACATGAGAGACATTACATAATTTCACTGAAGAAATGGTTTAAAGCAATATCTTCTGAAGCAATAACTACTTCCAGTATGCAATTCATCAAGGAAAGCTAAAAATAGGAAAATAAGCAAAACTACTCATAATAAGAGCAAAAAATTCTATGAATTGAGATTTTTTTTTGCTTCTCTTTTTAGTTATTTGAGATAGGGTCTTACTGTAGAACCCAGGCTGGCCTAGGACTAGCAATCCTCCCTCCTCAAAATCTTCCATTGTCACTATAGAAATTACAGGTGTCTGCTATTACTCCAGGCTCTAGATTCTTTGCCTTTCTTCTCTTTCTCTCTCCCTCCCACCCTTCCTTCTTTCCTTCCTTCCTAGAGGTAAGCACCTTAACCACTGAGCAATCTCTCTAGACCTTCATTCCTTCCTTCCTCTCACTCTTCTTTCTTTCTTTCCTCTCACTCTTCTTTCCTTCCTTCCTTCCTTCCTTCCTTCCTTCCTTCCTTCCTTCCTTCCTTCCTTCCTTCCTTCCTTCCTTCCTTCCTTCCTTTCTTTCTCTTTCTTTCTTTCTTTCTTTCTTCTTTGTATTAGAGATTGAACCTAGGGCCTCATGCATGCTAAGATGCAAGCACTATACTATTGAGCTATATCACATTCGTTTTTTTGAGACAGGTCTGGTCTTGAATTTCTCCAGAGCTCAGACAGGCCTTGAACTTGTGACCCTCTTGCCTTTACCTCCCCAATAGTTGGGGTTCTAGGCCTATGCTGCCAAGGCCTGATCTGACCTTAAGTTCATTTCTTTGATTATTTATTTATTTATTTGTACATAAGGATGCACCAGGAACTCTTGCCTCTACAAACAAACTCCAGATGAATGTGTCACTTTGTGTCTGGATTTACATGAGTACTGAGGAATGGAATCTCTGCTGATGGGCTTTAAACAGGTGCTTTTAACTACTGAGCCATCTCTCCAGCCCGATCATTTCTTTAGATCTGTGATATGAGTAACAAGAATCAAGCATTGACTCTTTTGTTCTGAAAAGAAAATGAATATGCATATAACTACAGCATATTTTCCCCAAATTAAGCTTAATTTAAATTTTATGATAGCTGAATTGTTTTGATAAATATTGCTTCAAATTCCTATTCCTGTCTTTATATTCATAGAAATTTTGCATTTGAATTACTGTATAATTTAAAAAGCATTTTCTTCAAATTGCTGTATGGTATTTATTTAAAAACTTTAGCTAAAGGGCTCTGGGGGATTCTCACTTTCCCTTGTCAAATGTCTTTCTCTTAATTTGAGGTTTTGATGACTAGAAAGCAAACCATGCAATTTATTGCATAAAATGTTTGTTAAAATTCTTCAGAAATAGAAAATAGAAATAACTGAAATCATCTTGAATGTGATTAATTAAATAAAAAGCAACAAGTTCCTGGTGCACAGCTCAATTTAATTCAATAGGAAGTTCTTCTTTGAAAGAGACCATTTCAAACAGAGTGCTGTTACAATACAAGGTGATTTATATTCTTAACTTTGTTGTTCCATTCTGCTTGCCAACTTTTTCCCAAATAGAGTCATTCTGCACATGGACTTGCAGCTGAACTGTACTGTAAAATCTTGCATGACAAGTCAAAGGCCAAAGAGAAATGAGAGAGAGGTCTCTGCAGCTTCTATGTTACAGTGGTGTTTCATCCGTCAGGCCACTTGGATCATCACAAGGAAAATCACCATATTAGCCATTCTGCAGAATTAAGACATAAATAAAAGTGTGACAAAAGCACCTTTCCCAGGGGTGAATATAGCTCAGTTGGCAGAGTGCTCATCTAGTATGCATGCTTTCTCTCATATGTGGACTCTAGACTTAAATTGTGTGTGTGTGTGTGTGTGTGTGTGTGTGTGTGTGTGTGTGTGAAGGTCAATAAACAACCTTGGGTATTATCCTTAGCTACACCTCCATCTCCCTCTCTCTTTTTTTTATTAAGTAGAAACTTTGTATGGACGCTTCATCTGTTGGCACCACCAGTTCCCTCCTCCCTGCCCCCATTCCACTGTGGGATTGCTGGTATTCAGTGGGCTAGTCATGGGGAGGGGAGTAATATCGTCTGGATATTCCCCCCATCATGACTCTTACAATCTTTCCATCCCCTGTTTCACAAAATTCCCTGAGCCATGCTGGGAATACTGTAATGTTGAGTTCTTAGCAGATTCTAGATTTCTGCTTTGGTATGTTTTGTTTATCCTCAGTGTCTGTCTCCATCACCCTGGTGTAAGTTGTCAGGCTCTCCATGGAAGCAGCACTCTTGCTCATCTCACCACTTCCTCTGTGGTTTCATCTGGGCCCTAGCTCATGTGTGGTTCATCTCGGTCCAGGAAGTCAGCTATCCTTTCTTGTCTTGTTGGTGGATTTTGGTTGTCCTTGGTTCTCACTGCCTTCTGAAAAAGGAAAAAAAAAACCCAGATTCTTGAGATCAACATAGCTTAAAAGGGTTAGGTGTTGTTAATTGATGGGTGTAGCCTCTCTTCTGGCCAAAGACCAGTGGGAGCTTCTCTTTGGAGTCCATTATCTTGGTCTCCATAGGATTCTTCTTATTCCTTTCTCAGTTCCAGCTATGGGTTCCTTTCCACTGAGCAGATCTCTTGACCAACCAGAGAGCCACTGGTTACCCACCTAGACTGGGTGCTATTATTGCACAGGTGTATACATCTTCTCAGACCGTTTGCTTCTGTATAGACAGCAGTGTCTCCCGCTTGCTCACAACTTTGTTGGCCATTTTCCCCCAGCAGCTCATGTAGCACTTTCCAGCACTATAAGGCCTAACTATCTTGGAACTGGCTTCCTTCCAGATTCCAGCCATATCTCTCAAATGTTCTGTGTTGGGAACATGTGGTGTCTTCAGAAATAGGGTCTTACCTTTTAAAAACTTATTTATTGTTAATAAATAGAAACTCTTTATGACCAAGTCTTGTATTGGTACCCCTGTTTCCCTCCTTCCTGCACCCAATCCACAGTGGGCCCTCCTCAGCAGGATTCCTGGAATACTCCATGCATGGGATGGAGGGCTATGAATTGTTCAAGCAGTAGCCAGCTTTTTTGAGGGGGGCAATGCCTCTGGATATTCCCCCCCCATCATGGCTTTTATACTCTTTCCACCCCCTCTTCCACAAAATCCCCTGAGCCATGTTGGGTAAGTTTTAAGTCTGCTTTTCTCTTAAGAGTCTCTGGGTTTCTGCTTTGGACTATTTTGAGTATCTTTGGTGTCTGTCTCCGTTACCCTTGCACAGGTTGTCTAACTTGCTGTGTAAACAGCACTCTTGCTCATCTTGTCACTGCTTCCTCTGTGATTTCACCTGGGCCCTAGATGCTGAGTTAGGGGTGGTTCATCTCCTGCCTGGGAGTCAGCCATCATCTCAGGTCTTCTAGGTGAAATTGAGTTGTCCACTGTTCTTGTTACCTTCTGAAAAATACAAAAACAATCTCCAATGGAGAGTGAGATAAGTTTAGGTTAAATGGGATAAGAATTGTTAATTTGGCAAGATATTAATGGGTGAAGTGTCTTTGTAGGCCCATAGTTAGTGGGGGCTTCCCCTTGGAGTCTGGGTTCTTGGTTTCTATAAGAATTTGCCTTGGGTCCCGGTTCTAGCTGAGGGTTCCTTGCCACTCAGCCAATCAGTGGATCTCTCAGCCAATCAGTGAACGATTGATTTTCTGCCTAGGTTAAGCACCACTATTGCCCAGGTGAGCAGTGTCTTCTGCATTTTCATACCATTGTTCTCTAACTTCTTCAAATATCATGTATCAACTTCCAGCTAACCATCTGAGAGCTGACTTCCTTCCTGGATGAGGGGAGGGGCTCTCAGTGTTGGGTGACAGCAGCCTGTGGTGTTGTCAGCAATAGAGTCTTATCTTTTGCCTGGGTGGGTAATCAAGAGCTTTGACATAAGTCTGTCTTGTTTTAAAGACCTCATAGGTCTCTCTGATTAACAGCTCAATGTAATTTGTAACTGATTTCAGGTACTGGGAGTTATAGGCTAGAGCCCAGTGTTTCAGGGTTAGGCTTCATCCCACCATGCTCAAGTCCCTTCTTACCAAATGATCTCTCCATACTCCTTTTGAGGGTTATATCTTTTAGTCTGCTATCCCAGAGGAAGGTCTATATGGTGCTAATTCATTTTGGATTTAGTTCTGTGTGCATCTCCCATGCTCTCCCATTCCTCTCCCCCCAAACCCTTCCATCCCTATTATCTATCCCTCAAGTTGCCTATCAGGTATGCCTGAAACTCAAGCTGTTCTAGGTTAGGAACCACAGATGAGGGAGAACATGCAGCATTTGATTTTCTGTGCTTGTGTGAATTCCCTTAGTTCCAAGTTAGTCTATTTTCCTACAAATTTCATTATATCATTTTTTCCCTTCATGCTGAGTAGAATCCCATTGTGTGTATGTACCACATCTTCATTATCCATTCATCAAACAGTGGGCATCTGAGATGATTCCTTCCCGTTCTTAGCTATTGTGAATTGAGCAGCTATGGACATGGTTGAGCAGATTTCTCTGCAGTGAAGCTAAGAGACTTTAGGGTTGATGCCTGGTAGAAGAATAGCCGGGTAAGTTGGTACCTATATTTTTATCTTTTTCAGGAGTATCCTTATTGATTTCCATAGTGGTTGTATAAGGTTGCATTCCCACCAGCAGTAAACGAGGGTTCCTCTTTCCCCACATCCTTGCCAACATTTATTGTCATTTGATTTTCTAATAATTGCCATCCTTACTGGAGTAAGGTGAAATCTCAAGTCTACTTCTTTTGATACATGGTCTCTCATTGGCCTGGGGTTGACCAATTGGCTGGCCAGAAAGCTCCAGGAATCCACCTATCTCTACCTCCCCTGCGCTGGGATTGCAGGTGTGCACTGCAATGTCCAGAATTTACACGGGTACTAGGTCTGAAACCTTGTTTCTCATGCTTATGAGGCACTTTATTGACTGACCCATTCCCCAGCCCCGTGGTTAACTTTTTAATGCAGTCATAGTGCAGCTGTTTCTCCCAGGTTGGACATGACAATTGCCATCTTGAACTGAGAAGCTGTGAATGGCCTTCTGCCCAGTTCTTCTCAGGATAAGGCCTATTAACATCCCCTCAAGGAGGAAGAGGGAGGATCCCAGGCCCTTGGGAGATCCTCACATGGCCTTTTCCTTCCTTCCCTCCCTTCCTGCTATGTGTTAATCAGTTGCAGAAGTGGTAGACATTTTGGTGCTGTAGCTGCTCTGGTGGTGAAACTACCGAGGTGTGACTTGTGCTTCCATATGTAATAATAATAACCTCTTTGGTTCATTCACCAAACAAGTATTTGGTCTGTGACTACCTTATCTGGGGTAAGTAGATATTTCTTTCCAGGAAAAGTCACATGACTACAGCCAAGATAATTTTACATATACGTATACATATGCTAACATTTACTTATCTAAAAATAAAATGCAAGTAATTGTATAAATTGTCACTAGATCTCCTTGGAGGTACAGAAAAAGCTACTGTCTAGAGCAACTTTAGAATATATAATACATACATATATATTATAGAAACTCTAGAATGTTTATAGCTTATAGATTAATAAAATCACTAAGACAAATTTACAAATAGGTTTTTAAACAAAACAATTCCACATCCCCTACTTCAAAAAAGTAACATTTTACCACATTCTGAAGACAAGTATCTTTTCTCACAAAATGGTTATAAATCAATTTTACTATATGGATATGTATAATGATTTGATTCAGGTGTCCCCCATAAACTTAATGTATTCTGAATGCTTGATCCCCAGATGATGGCAGTTTTGGTATTGGAACCTTGTTGGAGGTGTGTTGTTGATGGTGGGCTTATGGGAGTTATAGCCAGCTTCCCCTTGCCAGGTTTTGGCACACCTTCCTGATGTTGTTTGCAGTGCTGTGGTGGAAGTGACATCCACCCTCTGCTCATGCCATTGTTTTCCCTGCCATGATGGAGCTTCCCCTCCAGTCTATAAGCCAAAATAAACCCATTCCTCTACAAGCTGACTTTGGCTGGGTTCTTTGTCACAATAATAAGGTACTGACTATAACAAAGTGTTAAAGCAACAACAAACATTGACTGTAACACATCTACTTGTATTATAATGAAACTGAGGATCTAAAAAAACACACCCAAGTAAACAAATCCTAAAACAAAAATTTAATGCTGAAATATTTTGGTGATCATATAAATTCAATGTTTCCATTTTATTAAGGCTTTCCTAGTATAACAGAAAGCTAAGCAAAGTGACTTGCTTACATATGCCAGCCTTACATGATGGTTTTTTTATCATCCTTTTTATTTTATTTCTTTTTGATGTATATGTGTGTGTGGGTTCATGTGTGTAAGTCTGGACACATGTGTGGAGGTTCAGAGCATAGGCCCTTGCCACCCACCTTGTTTGAAACAGGGTCTCTTATTGTTATTTACTGATACATTTGCCAGACTACCTGGCTTGTAAGCATCTGGGAGATTCTATTTCCCTCCCTTCTCAGTGTAGGCACACTGGCATTACAGACACCCCTCGCCCCATAGTATCAGGTTTAGGGGATCTGAACTCCTGCTTGCATAGCAAGTGTTTTCTCCACTGAGCCATCTGCCCAGCCCAAGTTATAGATATATTTTTGTCTTGAGAAAGTTACATAACAATTCTAGTCACTTCAGCCTTAGTAAGTAGTGATGGTTATAGTCAGCACTTTCCATTTGATGTCATAATTTTGATATTCCCAATTCCAAAAACATTTGTGTTCTATGGTTCTGCGGTTACCTAAGGTAGGAAAGAAAGTATAAAGAACTAGGAGAAGCGAATGATCTCAAGTCCAAGAAGCAAAGGAACACCTGCGCTGTGAAGTTATATTTGATATGCACAAGCATTGATAGAATCATTCATTTCTATCGTACATGCTGGGAATGTCAAAGTGGTTATGACAGGCTCACTGTCTAGATGGAGTCAGAAGGTAAAATGTCCCTGGAAACAAGGAGTTCCATGGAGAGATGAAGTAAGAACAGCATCTTTGTTCTGAGATTAGGTAAATCCTTTGGTGAGAAAAGCAAAGAGGTTTATGTCTGAATGTGTCATGGATGAATCCAGCAGGAAATAGCAAAAGTACAGGGTAGGTGGTAAGAGATGGGGTTGGTATGAATTTGTTGTGCTATGTGTCAGGAAGTCAGAGGAAGGCGTTTTCCATGTGGCCAGTTGGATACCCTTATTCATATCATGATTTGACAGACTATTTTACATTATGCTAACACAGAAAACATGGCTCATATCCTCACTATATTATGGAATAACCTATACTATGATCAATATTGAAGGAAAAACACTACAATTGCCTCTGGAATGCTTTTTTCGTCTAGTGGAATAGAATTTAGAAAAATTCTGTTCTGTTTTTTTTTTGAAGTTATAGACAATGGCATCTGATGGTAACATGAGTGGATTTGCATTCTTAATGAAAGATATATGATGCTTTTCATATCATGTGAGATTTTCCTTCTTTCTGTAGGACAACATTAAGGACTCATTATCTTCCATCTAGTGGACCATCTCAATCAACTGTGGAATATGATAATTCATTCCTCTCGTGACCAATAAAGGGTTTGGAGTGAAATTTCTCAAAATCCCAGACAAACATATTTGTGCTGCGTTTATCAAGCTCGATAAAGCTTGACTTTCTTTTTCTGCAAGTGGCACATATAGGGGAAAACCAGGTCATTTCTGGAACATAGGCCAGATATAATCAGGCTTAAGGGGATTTCAGGAAATCATTTTAAGAGGAATAGGAGCCATTAAAACAAGCAGACAAACACTCATTTTGAGAGCTGTGCAAATGAGGAGAAGCGGCTCCTTGTCTTGGGTCCTCTTGCAGGGCTGGGTGATCAGATCACCTAGTTCTTCCTGTGCACCTAAGCTCCCTTCCAGACAGGGATGATGTCAGCTTGGCTGCTTTTTCTGTTTTTAGAACTTACTGGATGAACTATCCATAAGAGGGAACATCTATTTCTTTTTAAAATTAGAAAAATTCAGCGACAAGGACATTTTGGTTAGCTCAGTGAATAGATGTCTTTGTGTGTGTGTGTGTGTGTGTGTGTATGTGTGCTAGGGATGGACAATTGAACTCAGCACATGCTAATCCTGTGCTCATCACTGAGCTATACCTCCAGCTCTAGATTTTATTTCTGATTTTATAGGTTCTCAGATGTTTATTGGTGCAACCATATACTTTACTACAGCTTATTAGCAAGAATCGTTCATATATTTTATTCTATAGAATATGTACTGGAAACTCTTAGTTTTAGATCTCTAATCTCTGTGCTTATCAGTGCTTATAATAAAGGTAGGACCATCTCCATGGACTCAACTACTGACTTTTAGATTTAATAATTTCAATGTCATGTCAGCTACACTTAGTCCAACTCCCTTCTTTTAAAGATGATAAAGCAGGAACTCGGTGCAGATGAGGAATTTATCTAGAGTCACAGAAACAGAATTAGTCTGGATCCTAGATTTCTAGACTTCTGACCCAAAACTCTCCCTGCTGCCTTCACATTTATATGGAGTCTGAGTTATTAGCTAGCAGTTAAGGAAGATTCTCATCTGAGATGTCAAGTTATTTTCATCATAGACAGCCAATTGAAAGAACAGATAAATTCCCAGAATATTTGTGTGATACTAGACCAGCTCTTAGCCCATATACTGAGGGGTGATGAATGAGTTACATTCTATCAGTCTGGATATGTTATGTGCTGCCAACTTTACACAATGGGGAATTGTTTTCCTGGAATATTGGACATATCTGAAGACCATAAGATGCAATGGAGAGTCGATAGCTCTAGAAACTGGGATTATAGCTGTTTTGCCTATAGCCCCTGCCAAAGTCACTTCATCTCATGACATTCCACTTTTCAATCTATAGAATAGAAATGATTATTCTTTTATCTAGGCATGACCATGATGAAAATGTGTTAAGTGAGGATACTGTACTCATGTATATGTCAAAGCTAGAGACCTTTGAAAGTGGTCATTTGAATTGTGGTGACAAGTTTGATCTGACCACATGACACATCTGCCAGGAGAGAGTTCTATTTGTTTTTGGAGTTTCTTAGTAGTAGTTGACTTCTATTCCATTGACGACTAAGGGTGTGGTGATAATAATAAACATACTATTTATTTTGTCACTCAGCTCTGATGAAACACATTGTTGTGAATCTTAAAGAGCAGTGACTACTTCTAATTATTATTACGCTAAACTTTATAACATCCTAGGGAAGGCTGGACAGGACTGACTCATTTCCATTGCACATGGTGTTCTCTTTTGGCAAACAAGAACACAATGGACTCCTGAAAGTTGAGACATGAGCATTTTCTATTAATTTCAAGGAACTTGTACATTGTTTGCACAGCTGTCATATTCCTTTTATGGGAGGCAGAAATTACTTGTACATGTCTCGCAGGAATAATAATAATGAAAAGTAATAGCTGTAATTTATTGGTCTTCTATTTTATGTCAGTCACTATATGTTTTTTTCTAATTCTCAGTGCAACTCTATGAAAGCTGAAAGGTATTATATCTATTTTATGTTACAACACCTTTATGGAAAGAAAGCGGAAAATGCTGTAATTTGAATGTCTTAGTTTCCATTTGCACTGTGGCAGGTGTGCTTGCATTATATTTCCTCTCAGGGTTCTCTAGGATAATCAGTGGCAAATGTAGAAGAAAAATTAAGGCAAGATGGAGCTAAATAACTTGCTCAAATATCAGAATCAGTTCTACTGTTGGGAGCACAATATCATGCTTTTTCCTGAACACATTTGTCATTAGATCACCGGCTTGCAAATTAATGAATTCGACAGCCAGAAGCTGAAATGCAGCAGAGTGTAGAGAGAAAGCAGACACAGCCCCTGTCCTGAGTGGGGAGGAAATAAAATCAGCCTGTGGAGCAGGCTTACCTGTGTGAGGTTTTGGGTGGATTGGATTTTCCCTTATTTTGCTTAAATCAATTAGCAAAGGTTTATATAGTTAAAATTTATTGCCATCACTGTTATTTATTTAGCGCTGCTGAATTGCTCAGCCTGTATCATCTTATTTAATCCCTGGGGCAGGTCGGGAGCCAAGGAAAAGAGCAGGTGCTGTGGGGCTGGTAGGGGCAGAGGTCACAGGATAAGTCTGATGTGGTGGGGCCACCTTAGCCACTGTCTCTTGGTTAAGGGGCACTGACTGTTTCTCAGGAGCAGCTGATGAACCCATCTTCTCTGTTCTTGCTCTTTGGAGGGAGGGACAGGGCCTAGGAGGGGTGGAAGGCTTTGGAGGAAGGGAAAAACCCCAGGCCTTTGCCTACTGTAGGACTATAACAACAGTAGACTGAGAAGCTCAGATCACAAGCTCTGTTCAGGGGGAGATTGGCTTTTTGATCCCTCTCCATGGTGTAGCTTAGTTGTAGTCCTGCCACTTCAGACCCCCAAACTTCCATGTTGAGGGGACTATTAGCAGACCCTTGGTCAGGGTCCTTACCAGTTCTGTTAGTATGAACTAAGCTTTAGAAAGATTTGGGCTGGTGTATATGATATGATCACTTTGCATAATGTCTCTCTAATTTCTTATATTTAACCCTAAATATTTAGCTCTTCTGAGCCCCCAAGATCTATTACTGAGTTTAGTCGATTGAAGCTGTGCAAGTGCAGGTACCACTTTTTAGTAAGAAGTAAAGCTTCTTCTTCAGAAAGCACGTTGGAAAATGTGATGCGTGTACAAGTGGAGGTGGAGAGCGAGCACATTGTGAACATGATTATTTTGGTAAGGGGTGCTATGGATGAATTATTTCACTTTGTTCAAATTCTGAAGAAAAAGCAGCTTCATTAATTATGTTTTCTTACATGAGTTTTAGAAATGAAAGCGTCTAGGCAGAAAAACTGATGGCAACTCCTTGTTTCGTCTCAACACATTGATAGTGTTTGATCCCTGCTCCTTCTTCTTAAGCGCCTTGTTTTAAAGTCTGTTGGACTTCCTGAAGATGTTTCATTTTTAATTACTGAAACCATGTAATAGGGTCATAGTTAAATTATATAAATAATCTTTGGTTAAAAAGTCAGGTGAGGTAATAATCTTATTTCCATCATATGTACTTTACATAGGAAAATTGTATAAATTTAAGGGTAATTTATCTGAAATTATATTAGACGTTAGACATTAACTATATTGTAATATATTTAATGCACTACTATAATTTTATCCTAAATTTATTTAAAATTGTAGTAGTTTTTGTTTATCTATTAATTTACTTAATAATTATCAATTATGCACTATTTGTTCATCTTGAGCTATATTGCTTAAAGGCTTAAGACATATTTGCTATCAGATGCCAGAGAATTATGATATTAAATGACATAGTTCAATATTTATGGGTATATCATTTAATATGTAAAATAATATCAAACATGTTTAAGTAGCTTATAAATGTTCAAAGGTCATTTTGCTTGCTGATAGATGATTTTAGTCTAGTTATTCATTGATAAATATCAGGAGGAAAATTATCATGTTATATGGTAATGACTAATACTACGCTTTCCTAAACTGTGGAGTAGAAAAATAAGGAACACTTTAGAAAAAAAAAAACCATAAATTCAAAGCAGTAAGTTCTCAGTGCTTGCATTTTTTTCCTCTGAATTCCTTTAGTTGGTAACCAGTTGTGTAACCCCAAATTTCTTTACATCCTTATAAGAGTTTAGTTTCTCTTTTAAACTCATATAAATAGGGATTTAAGTGACCTTGACTTTCAAAGAGATTTTAAAAGGCCGAGTCCCTACCACACAATAGATCCATTGAATTAGAATTCCAAGAGGTGGAGTCTAGACCAGGGCATCTTATTTGAAGTCCAGAGGTGATTCCATTTGCTAAGAAAACTGGTGATTGGAATTCTTATATCCCAGATCTTACCATAGCACATTTTCAACTTGTCTTTGCACCTTCTCCCAGTATTTTATTCTTTTTCTCAATAAGGGCCTTGAAGAGTGATCATTGCTTCTGTGTAAAGTCAAGCTGTCCCATTTACTTGAGTAGATTCACTGGAGATGTTTGCCATTTCTTTTAAAGCTATTCTACTTTATTAGTTGAACTTGGATTCTCTCTCTCTCTCTCTCTCTCTCTCTCTCTCTCTCTCTCTCTCTCTCTCCTTTTTATTCTTTCTATTCTACCTCATGAAAGATGACTTTGACTTCTTTGGGAAACCCTAACTTTTAAATTTTTAAGGGAACCTATGGGTTAGTCATCCTTCATGCAGCCTATACCTTTCACATTGAAAATATTATCTTAAGGCCAGGTTATTAAAGAGTCAATATTAACATCCTGGCTAATAACTCCATACTTTTAAAATCTCTCATATCTTTATTCTTCATAAATTTTAAAAAATAGTATTTGACATTTTATATGTTTAAAATAAAAGAATTAACTGTATTCATTCTCACTTATGTTTCCAAAAAGACATTTTGATGAGATTAATAACTAAATGACACTGGACTTACAAACAGCATTTATATTATCTTTCTAACTAAAGACCCAGTTAAGTTTTAGTTCAGGATCTCTTTATCCTAAACTAGACTACTTTGAAAAGAGACAACACCCAACCATAAACATTTACCTACAACTTATATCACAGGAAGAAATATGGATGTTTGACTTGCTTGACATTTTTCTTAATCATGTCAGTTCTCTCACCCTCCCTTCCTTCCTTTCTCTTCCTTTCTTCCCTCCTTCTTTCTTTTCTCTATAAATCTATCAGCTTCTTTGTATGTCTGAGAGCAGTCACACTGTATTAACTGACCAGATGACAGGAATACCACAGTTTCTGCCTTAGTTCAACTTTCTAAGAAGCCTGTTAATCTTGTCTTTCTTTTGCAAGTTTTTCAATTTTTTTTTTATCAGAACTTTCTGATCATTTCATTATTTCTAATGTATCCTTCATATTTCTTCTTCTTCTTCTTCTTCTTCTTCTTCTTCTTCTTCTTCTTCTTCTTCTTCTTCTTCTTCTTCTTCTTCTTCTTCTTCTTCTCCCTCCTCCTGGCACTTCTCTATTTGCCTGCTTATGAAACAAGTCACTAGCTTCCATATGTGTCATCCTTCCTGTGTTAACTCACAACATCTTACCCATTGAACATTTAATGGGCATTTAATGTTTACATTTTCAGTCTTTGTCAATATTTGGGGACAGAAGTGATGCCAGCACAGTGTAAGGAGAGTCTGACTGGGCAGAGCAGGTCAAGGAGTACCTGGACGAGTTACTGAAATTTGTCCTCTAATTTGAAAGCCAAACACACACATGAGCTCTTGTCCATGTCTACAAAGATCTGGAACAATAGAGTAGCACATATCTCAAAATCCAAGACCCTTTAAGTAGTCACAAGAATACCAACTTAATAACTCACCATATTTTATTGAAATAATTCATGCGCATGGACAACTCCACAGTCAGCTTCTGCTCTTTCCATGGTCCATTTGTGTGGGAAGGAAGCAGACGCAGAGAATTTTTGGTGAGGTCTGTATCAAAATAAGAAGAGCTGGGCTGGAGAGATGGCTCAGTGGTTAAGGCACTTGCCCGAAGAGCCCAATGACCTGGGTTTGATTCTCCAGTACTCATGTAAAGCCCGATGCACAAAGGCACATGCTTTAATGGAATATAGAGAGTGTGTATATTGTCCTTGTAGCTGTTCTGTCAGTCAGAAATTCTATGAGTGTGAATTTGAAAACAGTCACCAGTTTTGAATGGTGTTCTTCCCAGAGAACTCACATCTGGAAACAGGACATTTGCACTGTGGGTGAGTTGCAGTGCAGAATGACAGGCTGTATAGATCAGGTCCTGGTAGTCATAGTTTTCTTTTCATCTTGCTTTTTTCTTTAGATATATAAATACATTTATTGGCACAACTGTTCTAGAGACTGCCAGACCTCAAAGAGTTTCACTGTTGACATGAGGAGAAGAGAAGCTCAGATCCTGTCTGTAAGTTACTGCTGCTGTCTTTAGGAAAACTGCTTTCTCTGTTAATTTCAGTTTAAATGTCTCAGAGGGATATCCCTCAACTCCCAGTGTTAGGGTCTAAGTTCCAACTGTTGACGATATCTTTTTACTATCCTCCTGGGTAAATTCAAGCCAGTCTCAGTTCTAATTAGATAGTTTTAATATTTATAACCTCATGTTCCCTGGAGGTCTACAATCTTTATGTATTTCTTGTTTCCTTTGTCCCTAGACTAGTCCTGGACATACGTAGGACTCACCTTCAACAGTGCTTCAGGTTAGTAATTACATATTACCCCAAGCAAATGCTTTCAGTGAATTCACGAATGTATTGTTCAGCAGGGTTCCTGAATTATAATGAGTGTTTCCATTTAATGAGGCCTGAATGCATTCGGCAGTCTCTGCAAATTATCCCAAATGGTACAGTACCTGCATTTGAAATTCAGTCATGCCTATGTTCGGTCTCAGCAGAGAAGAGCTTCCTTCCAGCCTCGTTTCTCTTCCATAAAAGGAATGAGCTGCTGGGTAAGCTACTTTAATAGCAGAGGAAGCAGCAAATTGATTTTTTGACAGGATTGCTGGGGGAAACCGTTAAGAGTGGGTGGAAATGAGTGAGCAAGATGAGAAATGAAAGCTATTAGTCCAGGATAAGCCAGGATCCCGATTGCACGAGTTGGCTGTAAATTAGCACAAGAGAAATACTGTTCCGAAAATTATTTGGCAAGAAGAAAACCATATTTAGATGGATTTTCCAACAATTAAGCTTGAGGTGTTTTTGACTTCCATGGAAATTTAGTCTGACAAAATGGGAGTGATACATCAAATGTCACTATGTGTGACCTAAGACTTAACCTGCGGATTTTGATGGGAAGAATTCTGCTGTTTAATTTGACAATAGTTGGAAAATGGAGGAGATAAGCAGAAGGGAAGAATCCCTGGCACCGAGAGAGAAGGAGTGGAAGATGGGAGGGAGGGTGGGAATGAGAGTAAAAGGAGGAGAAAGAGGAGAAGATTTGATGTTGCTACAGGGGGCAGGCGTCTTCTCCTCATGGCAAGAGAGGGATTGGTCTGTTAGCTCTTTTTAGGAGAGAAAGGGAAGTTGGTTTCTTTTTGTCCTTTTAAAAATATCACAATAAGGGCCCGGCCAGGTGAGAAGGATGGGTTGTGCTCAGTGCTCAGAGGTGGGCTGCAGCTTTAATAAAGGAGGGTTCTTGTCAGGGGCCAGGCTGCTTTGACAGACAGACCTGGGTCCACAATGTCATTTATCACCCAAGTCTTTAAATCTTCCTTCCCATTGCCAAACTTACAAGCTTCACGTCAGCACTAGCTTTCCACTTTATTTATTTTATTTATTGCATTTGAGATTGAACCTGGGCCTTATGCATGCTAAGCACACAACACTCTTGATACCAGCTTTTTTCCACTTTAATAGGCAGTCCTCCTCTTCAAATAAAATTCTTCCCACACTGAACTGTTCATCAAAGAGACCCACAAGGTCCCTAAAACAAGACAGAATTCTGCCAAAGCTCTTGAATATCCACCCCAGAGCAAAGGTAAGATCCTATTACTGAAGAAACCACAGAAAGTAACCGCACAACACTGAGAGACTCTGCAAGATCCAGAATGGCAACCAGTCCCCAGATGCTAGTATATGCAGTGCTGGAAGGCGCTACATAAGTGGCCAGGGGAAATGGGTCAGTAATATTTGGAGAAAGCAGAGACCACTGATAGACAATGCAGACTGTTGCCATGAAAAGGCTGAACACACTGCCTCCTGGGAGAGATCAGTGAGCCAAGAAGTGATCACTTGGGCAATAGAGGCACCATAACCTGGGGAGAGTAGTCAACAGCTTTCAAATTGGCCAAGAAATCCACTCAGTGTCAAGGAGCCTTTAACTGGAACTGGGACTCAGGTCAAAATCCTATGGGAACCAAAAACTTGGGCCCCCAAGGAGAAACTCCCATCACTAGAGAACTACAGAGAGGCTAATCCCAGTAGACTCTCGCCAAATTAGAAATGTGTGTCGCATTTAAGCCATATTGACCTCACTCTCCAATGGAGATCCTGTTTGTTTGTATTTTTCAGAAGGCAGTGAGAGAGCCAAGGCCATTCCAACTCCACCAAAGAGCTACAGGCAGATGGCTGACATCCTGGCAAGAGATGAACCACCCCAGGCTTATTGTGTAGTCCCCAAATGAAACCCTTGAAAGAGTGAAGGGATAGCAAGAGATCTATCAGCAGAGCTAATCAGTCAACCCAGGATAAGTCAGCATGACAGACACCAAGGATTTTCAACACGACCTAAAGCAGAAGTGCAGAGGTCTCCTAAGATCTCAACAATAAAGCAGCCTTAATACTCACCCACCATGACTCAGGGAACTGAGCGGAATAGGGGCTAGAAAGATTATAAGAGCCATGGTGGGGGGAGAATATCCAGAGACATTACCCCCTCAGCAACAACACACATGGCAGGGGGGCCTGGCTGCCTTTACCCCATGGAATGATCCAGTACGCCCACTGAGGAGGATACCCAGTGGATTCGGGACAGGGAGGAGGGAATCGGGGATACCAATGTAATATTTACTAATACAATGTATCTAATTTTGGACAATAAAAATAGATTTAATGAAATGAAATGAAATAAAATAAAATCCTTCTCTGCATCTGATGGACCTCAACTGCTGCAGGAATTCCCATTCCTTTCAGGTGTAGGTAGGACAGGTGATGTTCTCTCTTCACTGGGTCAATGGCATCAGCAGAGAAATGTTTTAACATCTCCTGTGTTGGGAAACTCCTCATGTGCACACATAGCTCATTTCCAGATCCTTTCCTAACTATGTTTCCTTCTCACCTGTGTGCTCACCTCTTCCGACCCATAGTCTGCCATCACTTTGAGAACCAGAGCTAGCATGCTAATGACTTCCATGGGCACAGCTCCTGTGGCCGCTTCTCTGCCCTCACTTTTCTCTTTGCCAGTATTTGGCTTGTGCTCTCCAAAGCTCTGCCAGCACACTCCCATCTTCTGTGCCTTGCCACCTTCCAAGGAGATGGTGCCTCCTTGCCTCACCTTCTCCATCTACTTTCCAGTTGCCACAATGAGCCTTTGAATTAATGCCACTCTTTTATCCAAAACCAGAATGAAAGCTCGGGCTGAAGAGATGGTTCAGTGGTCAAAGGCACTTGCTTTCAAAGCCTGACAGCCTAGGTTCAATTCCCTGGTACCCAAGTACAGCCAGATGCACAAAATGGCACATGCATCTGGAGTTCATTTGAAGAGGCAAGAGGCCTTGGCATGCCCATTCATTCTCATACTTTCTCTCTTGCTAATAAATAAATAAACAAATAAATGTCAGTCTCTAGAAAATAAAATAATAAATTTAATAAAGAAATAAAATTAAAGCTAAACTACTTATTATGATTTGAAATCCTCTTTACAATCTTTCTGACACCGTACATCCCTAGAACCTTTGTGAACTTGCCTTGTCCTTCTCTGTCTCTGCCCCTCGTCCACCACCAGCAGCCAACTTGTCCTGTGGAAGACAGTCCAAGGTGAGTTCGCTCTTCCCTACCAGACTCACTCTTCCACCAGATGAATCTTGGCCTTATATCCCTTCCCCTCTTTTATGCCTCCTTTCCTGGGGGGCTGATCTCAACCATTCATTAAAACATTGTACCAGCTCTTTTCTTTCTTACGTTTATCCATTTGTCTTTATTACATTGATCTTCTATAGACATAATTTATCACCTCTCATCATGCTGGTGTGCAAACACACTGAGATAGGACTTTAATTCTCCTCTTTGCTCCTTTAACCCAGAGTGGTAGGTATTTAAAATATTTGCCAAGCCACTACATGGATTCATAAATGTTTTAGGGATATAATATCTTTCAAGTTTTTCTATGTAAGTGAAACACTTGCTTATTAATGCCAAAGTGATATAATAGCAGCATTTCAATGTTTTTGGAGTGGTTCGTATTGCAGGGAGGAAAGTGATGAATTTTTTATTGTTTTCTCTCAAACCTCAGTAGGTCACTGCTTCCTTTACCTATCTATACTGTGAGCTCTCTCTATTGCCCAAGTGAAACTTTGGTTCAACTTTAAATTATTCTCTGCAGAGCAATGCATTGAGATGATCCCAAAATGACTCATGCCATGTCCCCAGACACTCCCGGATCTAGCATTCTCAGCTCCTCCCTGTCCCCTGCTCATTGACTATTTAATGTGGCCTGGTCTCAAGGCAGGCCTGTGGTGACTCAGAGGTGATAAATGTGCCTTTTGGCTTCGTGTCTGCTCAGAGGAGCAGTGGTGGCTTACTGTTTAATCTCCTGCTTGCCCAGTGAGAAGGGCAATCTGGTTTCCAGTTGAGACTCTGGTGCTTATGTTGTGGTAGTCAGAGTATCTCTCAAGGGCCACAGTATTCTTCCTAGGAACAGAACAAAACTATAAAACACAAAACCTCCCCAGTGACTTTTATCCTAAAGCCAAGCCTATATTTGAAATTTATTTGTACAATTATGACTATAAAGAATAATAAAACCCACTTTAACTGCAAATGTTTCTTCCATTTTTTTCCTGAGCTTTACTTTTCCTGAACCAGACATAAAACCAGGAGCCAAAAAGCCATATTTGCCCTTAGGTTTTGCTGTAACTTGCATTTAGGTTAAACCCAAATCTCCACAAAAAAACTTTCTAAAAATAGTTTTAGCATTTTATGATATGTGCCAACAATAAGAATTTAAGTTGTAAAAGGTACCTGTGCTGAAAAGCTGAAAACGTGTTTGAGTTTCTTCTTTTAGGAAACCCTTATAATGGTGGTGGATTGAATCTGATGTTCCCCATAAATTCATGTGTTCTGACTGTTTGGGCTCCAGCTGAGGACAATTTGGGAATTTGAACCTTGCTGGAGGAGGTATGTTCTTGGGATGGGGCTTAACGGTGTTACACCCAACTCCCCTTACAGAACTTGGCTCACCCTTCTGTACTGTTGTCCTCCTGCTGTGGTAGAGGTGATGTCCAGCCTCTGCTCATCGTGCTTCCCCTGCCATCATGGAGCTTCTCTTTGAGACTGAAAGCCAAACATCTCCTCCCATCAGCTTTGGTCAGGTGCTTCATCCCAGCAATGAGAAGGCAAGTCAAACATGTGCCCTGACACTTCTTTCGTCTGGTGTGACTGTTTTCAGCAGACCCAAGCTGCTACTGATAATATCATAGACACAGAACTCCCGCACCTATACAACATGTGTTCATGCGGTCACGTGGTGGCTTAATTACTACGTGAGCACCTTTGAGAGTGCTGACTTAACTATCATGTTGCCTTTAAAAATAAACCTGTAAGAGATATTTAACGTCTAATAAAATAATAGAGTAGAGTTAATTTTTCTAATTCATAAATGGACTCCTACCTTCAGCCTTTCCCCAGCTAGAGCATGTATGTAAATCAGCAAGATAAATCTTCAGGTGGTGATTCCTCACGCCAGGTCACAATTAATTTCCACATTTAATTGTTTTACACTTTGAATAGAAGCCAACTCAATTATACAGAGAGAAGGGGGCCTTAATACCATCACAAAGTGAAGAGGAATATCATCTCTCAAGACTAGTGGTAAAAGAACAAGGTATGATTTTAAATAGGCTATAAAGAAAAGGAATGAGAAATCAGAGAAAAATGTGCTTCATTAGGAATGAAGGAGTACAAATTGTGTTTGAGAAGAATAAGTAGATATTTTCGACTTCAACAAAGAATTCATCTAAGAATCACCTAAGGAAAAAATAAGAGAAGTAGGTTAGGATCAGAGTTAAAGAGCTACCCGAAGGTGTAAATATTGAGTTTGCCCTTATCCAGCCTTTTATAATTACCCTTGAAGACAGAAATGAGATTTCCTTATTTTTATAGCCCATTACATCTTACAGTTTATTTTGGCTCAGCAGTTGGAAAGTTCAAGAACATGGCTCTGGCACTTATTCAGCTTCTTGTGGGGACCTTGAGGGGCTTCAACTGATGGTAGAAAGCAGAAGGATAAGCATGCATAGGGCAGTTCCCTGAGAGTGACAACTTCATGAGGGCTCCGATCACATGGCTCAAAGACCCCCTTTTCCCAGGCTTCCCTGTCCACACTGCTGTGTGGAGGAACGAGGTGCAATGTGAGTTGAGGTGGGGATAAACTAGATGTAAGTGTAGCGTTCTTAGAAATGGAGCTGACTCTAGCAAGGTGGGTGGAGGGGGTCAGTCTGCCTTGAATGTCATAATGTAATACGTTGTCAACAGTCTAGATTTTAAGTTTACAAAATTTAATTGTCGACACACATTCACAAAGTAATAACTTTATAAGAGTGACTTCTGCCAGTGATGCTCTTCATTGAACAGTGTTTCTAGAAGCCAAAAATTGTTTAGAATTTTGTTGATTAGAGTCAGAGTAAAATAAATTGTTTTCTTTTAATCTGCATGTGTGTGTATGTGTATGTGTGTGCGTATATGTGTGTGTATGTGTGCATATGTGTGTGGTGTGTGTATGTGTGTGTGTGTGGTGGTGTGTGTGTATGTGTGTATGTATATGTATGTGTTTATGTGTGTATATGATGTGTGTATGTGCGTGTGTGTGGTTTCCATGTGCCACACAGTATGTGTGTTCAGGTCAGAAGACAAGCTCCAGTATTGGGTCTCATTTTCCACCTTGATGGAAGTGGGTCTGAGATTCTCCCTTCCCTCCCCCATCTCGCCTAGGAGGGCTGCCCTTACATTACAGATGCTTTCTCTTACATCTGGCTTTATGTAAATCCTTGAGTCTGAACTTAGGTAATCAGGCTTCCACAGCAAGCACTTTTATCTACTCACCCATTTTTCCTGCCCCCCAGGTTTCTTTAAATGCATCTTCAATCATGCTATGACACCTTGAAGTATTTTGTTCTTGTGAAATCATTTTCTAAGATGCTTTAAATAGAACTTTTCAAATCAAATTTTGCTAAGACTCGTGTGATCACTACTTTGGGTTTGTACTTTCAATAGAATTTCATTCTTTGTCATTGTAGTGTTCTGTCACAATCTATCTCGATGCCTGGGTTGAGATCACACCCTCTTCACCCTCTTCAGTGGCTGCTTTTCACATGGTTTCACATCATCTTATAAAGTGGGGTCCTTCTGGACTGCTTGCCAGGATAGCTGACTTCCTCAACAGAGGCTGAGTGCTTGTGTTTGTGCTCTCTCTAATTATTGTACGTGTTCTTCAGCCAGGCAGTTGTCCAGAGATACTCTTTTTCAAAGCACGTTTATCATTATCTTAGAATGTGTATGTATGATGTGGTGTGGTTGTGTGTGTGTGTGTGTGTGTGTGTGTGTGTGTGTGTGTGTGTGTGCGTTTGCATGTATATGAAGGTCAGAGGACAGCCATGGGTGTCCTAGCTGGCCCATGAACTTCCAGGAATTCTCCTGACTCTGCCTCCCATCTAACTGGAGGAGGGTTAGAATTACAGATGCTCACCACTGTGTCTGGCTTTCTGTGATTCTGGGACTCCAAACTTGCTTGGTTACACTTGTGGTAAAGCACTTTTACCCATTGAGTCTATCAGCTCAGCCTGTAGATATTCTAAAAATTATTTGCTCATAGATTTAAAAAATATTTTATTTATTTATTTGAGAGAGAGAGAAAGAGGCAGACACAGAGAGAGAATGGGCATACCAGGTCCTCTAGTCTCTGTAAACGAACTCCAGACACAGGTACCACCTTGTGCATCTGGTTTTACTTGGTTACTGGGGAACTAAACTGGGATCCTTTTGCCTTGCAGGCAAACACCTTAACCACTAAGCCATCTCTCCAGCCCTATTTACTCATATTTGTAAGTAAAAATTCAACATTTGTGAGAAATAGGTTTATCTTTTGAAGCTTATAACGTGGTTTTCACTTGCATGTTTTAATATCTAGCTATTAGAACATTTGAATCATGGTGTGTTTTATTAAAAAAACCCAAAAATGAGCCAGGACTTAAAATCTCTAATAATAAGTGATAATAAGGGTACAAATTACAATATACAGCCCTGACTGTAAAGAAAAGCACTTAAGTTGATGAATGAAACAACTCTCTTTGAGGTTAAACTATTTTGATCATTTATCCATGTCCAGCATGTCTAGCAGCTTCTTTCTCTAGCATCAGTTTTTCACACTGAAGAACCTCTGGGCTGGAGATGTAGCTCAGTGATAGAACAATGGTCTGGCATGTGTGACGATCTGGGTTTGCTCCCTAGCATAACAAAATGAAACAAGCAAACTGACACAATCTCTCATTTTCTTTTTTTAAAATTTTATTATATATTAATTTTTTATAAAGGGTTGCACTCTTAGGGTCCCCCTCCCTTAAATTCTGCTGAAAGTCTTCTTTAGTGGGGTTATTGGTATTCAATGTGGAGATCAAGAGGCTTCACTTAGTCTCTGCAGGGGGCAGGCAGGAAACATGGTGCTTCTGGCTATTCCCACCCACCCTGAGGCTCTTACAATATTCCCGCCTCCCCTTCTTCCACAATATTCCTTGAGCCTTGGCAGCAAGAGAGGGATCTGTTCTAGTGTCACCTTCTCTGTAGGGTTTCCTTCTCTGTTTTGATGAGGTGATGTGGTTTGAGTGACCATTTCCCTGGAACTGGTTTCCAGGCTAGTCAACAATTCCTCTGTAATGACTTCTGGCTGCAGCAGATGAGGTGAGGTGACAGCGCTCACTTTTTCATGTATTGATGTGTCCTTGTTCTCCCCGGTATTCTCCTCCATCTGTAAAATAGAACAGATTCTCCAACCAAAAGCAAGAACAGTTTGAATAAAAGGGGATAGGCCCAGAGTTATAGTCAGCTTTCTCACTGCTGTGACAAAGAACCCAAATAAAAGTTGTTTGCGAAGGAATGGGTTTATTTTGGTTTATAGACTCGAGGGGAGACTCCATCCTGGCAGGGAAAATGATGGCATGAGCAGAGGGGTGGACATCACCTCCACAGCACTGGACACAGTGGCAGGAAGGTGTGCCAAACACTGGCTTATAACACCCATAAACCTGCCCCAAATGACACAGCTCCAGCGAGGTTCTAATACCCAAACTGCCATCAGCTGGGGATCGAGCACTCAGAACACATTTGTTTGTGGGGGACACCGGTCTTTAAAGAGCAGTGGTAGTTCTCTCTGGAGCCTATTGGTTTCCTGCTATAGGGAATCTGGCCTGGTTCCCATGATCAGATATGAGTTCTCCCCTACTGAGAGGGTCTCACGCCCAATTTGTAAGCAGTTGGTTACCTACATCACCCATGTGCTATTATTGCACAAGTGCATACTTCTCACTAAACTGGTTGATTTTGTCACTGGCAGGATCTCCTGCTTATTCAGTCTGCTGGAAACTGTTATTCTCCAGCCCTCTCATAGCACTTTCTAAGCACTAGGAGGGCTAGTAAGGAGGGAACTGGACTCCACTCAGTTCCAGCATGGTTACCTGAAGTGTTACTTGTGGCTGAAGGCCTGGTGTCTTCAGTATTATGGGCTTACCTTTTAGCTCTTGCAGGTAACCAAGAGTTTTGGGGACCTCGTGTCTTCCTGAACAACTGTTCATTATTGGGGAGGGGATCCAGAGCCCATGGTTTTAGAGTTATGCGTTCTCCACCTTTTATGGAGCTCTTCTGTTTGGGTCCTCCCTCCTCCTTATGGAGGGTAATGACATGTAGATGGTATCCCAGAAGAAGGCCTCTATAGAATTCTATAGAATTGATTCATGGTGCCATTAGTGTGGTCCGTGAATTACTTTGGAGGTCATTGTACACTAACTCCCCAGTTCATCCATGGAGCTGGGTGGGCAGTGGTCTCGGGATGGCGGTAGGCCGATGGGCATAGCCACCTGGGAGAATGCGGCAGTGGACAGTTCTCATTTATTGTATAGATAAAAGTTGTTTATATAGAGGAAAAGGCAGAGGTAGGGGCATAGGAAGCAAGGGGATTGGTAGGGGCAGGATCTGTGGACATCTCATGAGTGGATTGGTAGTGGCCAGTACCCTTTGGATACCTAATTTGCATAGATAAATTGAGGGGGCTATGTGACTCTGGATATACAGAATGGTGATGGCTGCAGAGGAAATGTAACCTTATTTCTTAGGTTTGTTATTGCAGCTGGACTGAGTTTAGGCCTTGAATTGTGTGCTTATCTCAGGGCACAGCTGTGGCCTGCCTGGAGGCTGGAGAGTCCAGGATATGCATGAGATTTATCGGGGCCTCAGACTCGTCTCAACTTCCTTGAGAGGGAGACAGTCCTGGAAGCCTGCCGGTCTCAGCAAAACCCTATCCTCCATGTCTCCTTGCAGGGTCCCACACATTAGTATTGTGTACTCCCCTCATCCTTCCTTTCTCTGCCACTGAGGCCTTTCCATACCTTCCTTTCATCCTTTCTTCCTTTCCTTCCTTCCTTCCTTCCTTCCTTCCTTCCTTCCTTCCTTCCTTCCTTCCTTCCTTTCTTTCTTTCTCTCTCTCTCTTTCTTTCCTTCTTTCTTCTGATCAATGACTTTGTCAAGTAGCCCTTCATCCTTCCCTCCCTCCCCCCTTTTCCTATCTTCATTCTTTTGCTCTTTAAAGCCAGAGGTAAAATTCCTTTAAACTCTTTCAGATGCTACATGTTGATATGGAAATATTAATTGCTTGTGTCTCAACTGGACATTGTGTTGGGACAGAAGCCACTGCTGTTTTAGAACAGATGAGCCTGACCCTCCTTGAAACTATGCGTCACTGGCAAATGAAACAAAATAAATAAAATTAATCTTTGAGGAGTTGCAGTGAAAGAAAAATCTCTCTAAATATAAATACGACGAGAACAGAATGTGCCTCTTTCTTTTTTCTTCCAAAAAGCCAACAAAACTGACTTCAGTTGTTCAAAACCAACGGACGATATCTTTTCCATGTCTCAGCAGGCTCCCACTCTATTGGATCAGGTGCTTAGCAGTTGAAGTAACGAAATGAGACCCCAACTGGTACTGGTTGCACTTCCTGCGCACATACCAACATTTGATAGCCAACATATACACTGGTAGTGATGTGATCAAAAAATGGAAACCATGATATAAGGAGATTAAAAAAATATTAGATGACTTTGTCCAAAATAAGCTTAATACTAGTTGTGATGACTCATTTTCACCATAAAATATTTCCCAGTATTCATTATGGCCTCACTGGTGTGCTACCTCATCAGCCGGCTCCTAAGTCAGTGAAAGCTTTCCACAGATTTTACTTCTTTGCATCTTTTGTTATAGAAAAGAAAGCTATATGGGCTCTATGCCTAACAAATAGGCTTTGTCTTTTAGATTCAGAAAGGAGGGTTGTGGTTAAAATGATGTGCATAGTGCTTACATTAGCCATATTTTTTACAGAGAATAAGAACATGAGATGCATGTTAGGTCTAATTTGAATGCACTGCAATGGATACGTAAAGCCTCATCTAGATGCTACAGAGTGATATCTATCACCTTATTTTCTAAATGCTGACATTCTAGCTGGTAAAAGCCTATAAGTCACAGCATAGTAAATAATAGGCTTGATCTTTATTGTGCATGTTAACTGATGACTAACACATAGCATTTAGTATGTTAAATTCCTCACAGTTCAAGAAGTGATAAGTCACATAAGCATTATGTTGGGCAAATGTACAGAAGAAAACAAGTTAGAAAAGTTACATGAACCCAGAGACATTACCCCTCTCAGCTACAATTCATAAAGGGGGGCAACCTTGTTGCCTCCTGTGATATCCATAACCCCTTGCCACATGGATTGTTCTAGTATACCCACCGAGGAGGATACCCAGGGGATTAAGGATTGGGGGGAGGGAAATGGGAATATAAACACAATATTTACACAATCAATGAATCTAATTTTGGGCAATAAAGATAAAAAAAACAAAAAAAGTTACATGAGGGGCATGAGCTATAAGTGATTTTTATTATTTTTTTTTGTAAAAGTACCAGATGATTTAATGGTTAAAATTTAATGACATCTAGAAACATTTCCTTTATATGATCTTTTCAAAAGACAATATAGTGATGAACAAAGATTTACAAAAATGTTTATTTCCAAAAGCCTTTTTCAAAAATTCCAGTTTCATAACTATTGCTTAGTAAATATCATTATATGTTTATGAGTATGTACAAAATTATTAACTAGGTTGGACACGTAGCTTAGTGGTAGATCATGTGCTAGCATATGTGAGGGCTTGGGTTAATCCCCAGGACTGAAAAATGCAAGGAAATCTGTAAACACAAAACTATTAGACACCCTAGCCCCCTAGGCAAACTCATTTTCTGACATTGGAATTCGAAGCAGCACACCTCACACAGCCCTCAGCTAGTGCTTATACATTGCAGTGTTAAGCTCAGTACTTACCGTGATACTGAATTGGGGAGAAAAGTTTCACATTTGCCCAGACTGTGCACTCTGACAGTTGCTCCTCCATCTGCTTGTGTAACCTCTGCCTCTTGCTAAATTTTCATTGTGCTCAGAACACACCTCCTCTAGTTTAGTTGAGGCTCTTATCCACGGTGCTTTATTTTGATTTAAGTTTCTTTAGCTTACCAAGTTTGTCCTTTTCAAAGCTTGATGCCAGAGCTGGACACACTTCTGGAGTATCTTAAGGAGAAAATCAATCTCGTACCTACTCATTCTGGATGAGAAACACAGCCCAATAGGACATTTGTTTCTAGTAGCTACTTACCACTGAAGCGTCCACAAACCTATGGGTAATGAAGAGTCATAGATGTATTCCTTGTGAAACATTAATTAACTTCATATCCGACATAAATTTATGTGGTGTGTATTTTGCAACTTATACACACAGCTTTACAAGTATGTTTTATTGGATTCTATATTGCAGGTTCTTTTCTTAATAGTCTAGAACCAACCTGAGCATCTCTGCCCTCCAGGGCATCCTTATGGATGGCAGTCTACTTGGAAATGTTTATTCTGTTTATTTAAAACCTCTGCCCTAAAAGCAATTTAGTCAAATATTTAGGCATGTGTTAAGAGTCCCGTGCAACAAGGCACTTCAGTGGCTCCCAAGTGATGAAGGAGAAGGCTTAGCAGTGTGGAAAGAGATTTGGGCAAACAGACAACAGGACCATTTTCTGGTTGGACTCTTGGTGCTTTTTGGTTGATAACTTGGGAACCCACCCAGACTTTATATTAAAATGGAGGCCAATCACAGGAAGACAAGTAGCATATGCTCTTTCTCAGAAGGGAAGCTAAGAAAAGCCAACTTGAACACAGAAGAGTGATCACTGGAGGCTGGAAAGGGTGAGGTACAGGATGCAGAAAGAATAGTTGGAGACCAGACACTGAAACATAGCATGACTCTACTTCACAATAAGCTATTATATAGTTTATGAAGATCTAAAAGAGAAAAGCTTCAAATATAAGGAAATTATAGAGGAAAATCTTGTCTTGATTTGGTCCATCTATAGTGTATGCATGTGTATTTTATGTATGTACATATTAGAATATTACATTGAGACTTATTAATATGTACATCTAACCAAAGGGTATGCAGTTATAGGTAGATAAGAGAAAAAAGTTTCAGTTTGTTGGGTGCTTACAATTATAATGAAATGGAAAATATATACAATTAATACACTAGAACAAAAATTAAATAAAATAAAACTGGAACAAATAGCTCATTTGCCTATTTTAAAGGTTTTGGGGACTTTCAAAAAGATGATGCATGTGGAAATTAAAATGTAAGTTTTAAACAATTAATCTTTTTGGATTAGCATCCAAAATAATGGGTTTCCTCTTGGCATTCTCATATATCCATGCCATCATACTTTGTCCTCATCTGCTTCCCTCTCTCACTGCCTTCCTCTAAGCCTCCTTCCCCATCCAACTGGTTGTTATTGTATTGACTTCCTTGCCCTCTTTATTTCCTATATGCCTGAAGATCTCTTCCTCCCTTCTCATGATCCCCTTTCTAGTTTCCTAACTGCAAACACATGCACGTGCACTCGCGCGCGCGCGCGCGCACACACACACACACACACACACACACATTTTAAATAAGTTCCACATGTGAAGGAAAACATGCAGCATTTATTTTCCCAAGTCTTGCTTATTTAACTTAACACAATGATTTCCACTTGCATACATTTTCCTGCAAATGTCCTGATTTTATTTTTCATTGTGGCTACATAAAATTTCATTAAATATGTGCATTACATTTAAAAAATATTTTTATTTATATACTTTCAAGGAAAGAGAAAATGAGAGAGAGGGAGAGAGAGAGAGAGAGAGAGGAGAAAAGTAATGGGCACACTAGCTCCTCTTGCCACTGAAAACTCCAGATATACATGCAACTATGTGCATCTGGCTTTTTGTGGGTCTTGGGGAATCAAACTTGGGTTGTCAGGCTTTGCAAGCAAGCACCTTTAATGGCTGGGCCATATCTCCATCTCTAGCTCATGTGTGTCACATTTTATCTATCCATCCACCTGTTGATGGATATCTAAACTGGTTCTATTTCCTGGCTATTGTGAATAGTGCAGCATAAAACATAGGACTAAATAATACATAGGCTGTCAAATCCCCAAGCTTACTCGTTCATTTTTTTCTCTCATTTACTTCCATTGATTGAATTTCTGCTCCTAATCTAAGGTGAGATTGGAAAGCCATCTCTTTCATAAAGATTTCACTTCTCTTTCATGTTTCTTATAGAAGATTTTTATTCTTAATACTTAATTCTCTCCTTTTGTCCCGTGTTTCAGGTAGTCTTACTCCTGTCAATTTGACCTTCCTGATAGGTAGAGTCCCACAGTATCCAAGTTGCACATTATTATTATTATTATTATTATTTCCACTTTAAAAGGTGACTCAACCAAGGTAGAGAAATGAAAGCATGTGCTGAGCTCTTGTCATGTTTTAAGCGGCAGGATGACCCTGGACTGCCTGACTGCTAGTGTCTGGACTGGATCTCAGTGCTTTCCAGGCTTCTCTCATCCATCTTGAGAATGCTCAAGAAATCCTTGGTAGGTGGGTTAGCACTAGCCTCTGTGCTTCTCAGCCTCACTTCCCACTGTCCCTGTGCTTCCTACAGTACTGCATCTGTCTTGGCTCTGCAGTTTTGAATTATGTGTTCATGTTCTCTGAAAAGCACAGTCCAAATTGACCGTCTTTTGCTATTAAGATTATTATGATGGCTTTGTTTTTTTTTCTCTTCCCCTAAAACTTTTATAATTCTCACAACATAAATTAGATGGTTCTTGAAGAGCAGAACAAATCCAGACTGTCAACTTCTTAGTATTTCCTCAGGCTTCTGAGACAGGACCTTCAGTATGACATACCCAGCTCCGAAGGCATCTGATTTTGAAGCAATGTTTGGTCCCACTTGGCATGGATCCCTGGGCTCTCCTCTCCACTCTGTTTGCTTGTTTACTTTGGGCTGGCTCTTCTGAGTTGGACCTTTTCCAACTGCCCTTGCTTCTGACCTACTATGAGTCCCTTGACATCAGGTAGCCAGGACTCCATCCAGCTTGGTCTTAGGGCATATCACCCTATCCTTTGACAAAACATCTTCTAGTTTTTTTTAACCTCTGACTAATAAATATAACGAATTCTAGGGTTCAATGACTTATTAGTAATGATGTGTAAAATGGACATTTATTAGTGTTTACTTTGTTCCTTCATATATGTATCTTTCCATTTCTGAGTGCTGGACGTATTCCCACTGGATCAATCAGAAGAATGTATATTGAGGAGACAGGGCTTGATTCTAAGTTTTCCTGGTACCAAAACACATAAACCATTACTAAACCAGGGTCTAGTAACTGCTGTCTTTTCTCACCTAAGACCTAAGCATTAGCTGGCAATTATACCTCTAATGTTAAAAATAATTTTATCATTTATATTCAATGTGTTTATTTTATTATATGTGGTGCTGGAACTCTTACATGCAAAGCAAGCACTCTACCACTGAGTTATATCCCCAGCCTTACTCAATTTATAAATGTATGTATATGTGAATTATACATTATGACTTTTTATTTTTATCATTTCAATAACAGATGTGTAATAACATGCAGATTGTACAATAGCCTGTAAATACACTTAGAGTTATTTTTATATACATAAAAGCATTAGTATTAACCATGGATTTTACACTAATAATAGCATGAGTAGAGAATTTTCCATGTGTTAGGCATTTCTTAAAGTGCTTTTCACTGTTTCAGTTAGTTTCTCCATAATCCTAAGAGATAGTATTAGTACTGTCCCACCCCTTGTTTATAAGGAAGCTTATAGATGTATAGAGATCTTTTGCCCTAAACCCTTGGACTAACTGCATCTGCATCAGCAGGGAATCTGTTAGAAATGCAGTCTTAGGGCCTGCCTCACACCCACTAATAAGAACTTGAGTTTGACAAGTTCTTATGCATGGTAGAGTTGTAGATGCCCAACTCCAAAGTACACAGCTGGTGTGAGCGAGCTAGGTTCAGTCTAGGCAGGCACACTTATTAGAAGTATCAGCACTATGTAAAGCTGCTTTCATAGCCTTTGACACAGAAAATATTTCTGAGTGAGAATATTGGTTATGCATTAAATATTTGTATTTAAATATATTTAGTGTGGCAGCTTATTATTTGAACCATGAGATTCAACTTTAATAATTATACTTTAATACATGTCTTGCAAATTACATTTACATTTGGTTACCATAATCCAGCCTTACTTCTTTTTCTTCTCTCTGATTATTTTATTCATTCCTTAGTTAATTCACTCATTTCAGGATCCTTGTGTATATAGCTAAAAAATTAACTCCTCTTATACTCCATAAACTTTTATAGAGTATCTAATATTGTTAAGCATTTTTAAACTGTAGGAATAGAAAGAATTATATAAAATTCCTGAACTGAGGACTTTAGTGATATGGGGAAACAGAGAA